>JAVKPL010008925.1:0-34960 GCA_032173675.1 Gastrolobium villosum | reverse complement strand
AAAGCTCGGATTTGTAACAAGTCTTATTATGAATAAATGAGCAGTTGTTTTTGATTCCGACATGTATGTCACGATCGCTAAAGAAATGAACCTTCAAAAAGGAATTAACATTTTTAGTTCAGCGACTAAGCCATAAAAGTAAATATAAATAAAGCCGATATGGTAAATGTAGACGAGCTCGGATTAATAAAAGTTTGTTAATAATAAAAGCTAAGCCGAAAAACGGCAATGATTACAAAATAGTTAGCCGAAAAACGGCAATGATTATATGGAAACAGAAATTAGGAGGCCCCGGCCTCAGCCTCTTCATCAGAACCAGGAGAACCCGGAGTAATAACGCCGTCCTTTACTTCGTAGGACACGTCCATGCCCTCTTCGATGAGCCCTGGGTTGAGAACTCGGGCCTGAGCGATGGCGTTTTCAAAAGCTTGGACAGCCGCGTTAACCACCGCGTCCCTGGCCTCTTCAAAGTCGGCAGTTTTTTGGTCGAGCTGAGTTTGAAGCGCTCGCAGTTGGACATCTTTACCCCCCAAAGATTGGGTAAGGGCTTCTTTCTCGGCGCTCAGCTCACCGACCTTAGAATTTGAGAGGCGCAGGTCCTCCTTTGCCGTGTCCACCTCTTTCTGCAGATCCTCAAATTTAACCTCCAGGGCAGACTTAGATTGCTCTAACTCTGCGACCTTAGCAGAGAGGGATGACATGGCCGCATTCGCCTGGTCCCGATTCTGGAGGAGGTCCTGAAATATCTGGATCAGCGAGGTCGTCTTTAAGGCGTCCTCCTCCATGCGCTTCAGCATAACCCTCACAGAAGAGGTCAAGCCAGATTCCAGAAAAAGATTAGGGGGAGGCTTCAGAGCCGCCCTGAGACGGTCAGAAACGCCCGACTTCCATAACTCCCCTGGCTCCAAGCTGAGGAGCGGCCCCTGGGTCCACTGAGAAGCAGGAATCGGAGCCGGAACCGGAGCTGGACTCGGTGGTGGGGAGGAGACATCAATTGGAACCACCTCGTCGGCAGGTGGGTCCTCCCCCAAAATCATGTCCACCCGCCGTCGCTTCGACGCTTCGGGCTCAGAAGGGGCAGCCTCTCGCGACTTGCCCTTGCCGGCTCGCTTGGGGAGATACTTCTTGTAATCAGCCGAAGTCATCCCAACTGAAAATCAGAAAATGCAGTGTTAAAAAGCACCAAGAAGGTTGTTGTCAAAAATAAATGAAAAACTTGACATACATACCAAATTCATAAATAGCATCATCTCCAAATTTATTTACTATCCGACTTAAGTCAACGACGCCATAGTCGTCAGTGTACTCAAGTAAAATCCGTGCCGCTAACCTCTCAGCTCTGGAAAGCGCGGACACAGGAGTAGCGTAGTGACTTGGACGACGTCGATAGTGTTTTCGCGTCCAATACAGCTCGAAGTGGCACAATAAGTTCCCATCATCTAGCAGCTCCTTGCCAAACCAAGGAAGGGAATCGGAACGGGAAGCCACCTTGAAATAGGCATTCTTAAAGCCCTTGAAGGATTGAGAGTAAGGGATGAAAAGCCCCCTTTCAGGGGTACCTCGGTAGGTAACCCACCCTTTCCTCTCTTTCAACTCGGCACCACTCCGAGCCGTATATACATCAAAGAAGAAATAAAAAAGGGAGACTGTACAAGGAATAAAGAGGTAAGAGCACAGCTGCTCAAAACCTCGGATGAAAGCCCATGAATTTGGGTGAAGCTGGGAAGGCGCCACTCGAATCCGGCGCAGCACGGCCATTTGGAAGTCGGTGAATGGAAACCGGATTCCGACCTTGGTGACCAGATCCCGGTAGAAAAAGAAGAAGCAGGGCTCATCTGATATGGGGCCCGCGCATATCGGAAAATCGCCCGGTGGAAGAAGGTCGACCCCCTCAGGATTCCCAAGAGGAAGCTGGGAGACGTCGGCTGGAGTCATGACTGACCGCATACGAAGGATTTCTAGAAGAACCCATTCGTTGACATCAGAATTGTCCATTGTCAGGTCCCTGGAACACGAAGGAGTCGGGTCAGAAATATAATCAACCTGACTTGACCCAGAATCATCTAAATCAGATGGTAACGGGCCTGGACTCCAAGAAAAAGGGATAGAGTCGTCAGAACTACTAAGAAGATCGACGAAGGGCACCTGACTGGATGCCGAGTCATCAAAAGTAGTGGGGATTTCCGATTTGGGAAAACCCAGCTCGGATGAAGAGATGCTGGAAGAACTATTACTCAACTGGAAAGGTGGGATCCGATCTAAAACAGACCCCGAACCTTGCCCAAATGGTGGAGGAGGAAGAATATAGGATAAGGGAACGGGCTCGGAAAAGAAGCTCGGCCCGGAAGTTGAAGCCTGAGGAATCGAGGAGGACGCACCCCTAGTAAAAGATGGTTGGGGGTATTCACCCCTGCGTCCCCTCCGACTCCGACCTCTACCTCTCCTACCACGAGCACCTCTGGAGGTCTGACGACCTCCTCGCTGACTTCGGAGAAGCTGCTCAAGCCTCTCCTCCTCAGTATACTCCCTACCGTAGAACCAGTATTGTACAGATCGCGGTAACCTATCTACCATCTCCTCAGATACCTCTCCACTCTCATTTCGACCACCAGAATTACCAGGAGCGTCCATTACCCACTTAAAAGGGTGGGTAAGACAAAAAAACACTCCCTACCAGATATAAAACGAACAAAAAGTACAGAAATCTACAAGGAAGAAATCTACAAGGAAGAAAGTTACCTGATGCGAAACTGGGTAGAGGAAATGGCCAAGGTAAGAACACCGGAACAGATGGAAGAAAGGTGCAGAAAATTCAAATGTGCAGAAAAACCCAACCCCAGGAGACGCAAGAGAACAGGAAAGAAGAGGTGGAAATGGACTGAGGTATATTTATAGGGCTGTGGGGGTGGAAGACCAAAGGTTGGCATCTCAAACGTTTGAAGCATCAGGGGCAAAAAAGGATTTTCGCCACCCTGCACACCTCGCACGTCCTGCACCACCTACCTGCAATCAATGCTCGCAATCATGGCCTACTCTAGGCTCAGACTAGCTCTCCTGCCCAATGCGCGGAACGGCCAGTAAGGGGAGTACGCGTGTCCTGTTGTAACCGTCGCTGCAGGCGTAAGACGAAGGGACAAAAAGTGGTAATAAGACGAAAAGTCAGAAACTCGAAACGTCATCTCAAGGGTTCCGACATCCGAGATCCACTGATCCAACAAATTTAATCCAAAATCATAACAAGGTTCGAAGAGTTACGACCTCCGACATAGTGTACACGTGGAATAAAAGGCAAGATGAAGAACGGCTGACTTAACATAGAATCTCGGCATTCCGACTTCCAGAACACCGAGCTGGGGGGCAACTGTTACGGATGGACCTCAGCCAACCGCCCTCCGAGAATATCTCGGATGAGGGATATGGCCAAATCCTAACTGACCCATATCTGCCCGTTGAGGCCGACCAAATCGGACTCGATCTCAACAACGGAGCTCAGCAGCCGAGCCAGGTACCTCTATAAATAAGCACCTAAACATCTCAGGTACACACCTCTGAATCGCCTAGCTTATTCCACTCATTGTGCACACACAACACCCCCTGGTTATAAAGCCTATTGCTGGTGCGCAGTGATTGGGACCTCGGCGTATAGCCTAGTAAGTTGGGCATATACATTATCTCTGAGCGCATACCAGCCGGTATAGCAATAAGGTCTACCTCGGACCTAACAGTTTTCTTGACTATCATAACGTTCTTCTTTATTCTTCTATTCATCATCAAATGGTATTCCAACTCCACATCCATAAAAAACTCACCCCCTTCACCTCCAAGATTACCAATACTAGGTAATCTCCATCAGCTTGGCTTGTTCCCACACCGCACACTCCAATCCTTAGCTCAAAAATATGGCCCCTTAATGTTGCTTCATTTTGGAAAGGTGCCTGTACTTGTTGTTTCCTCTGCTGAAACTCATGATCTTGTCTTCTCCAGTAGGCCAAAGCGTAAAATAAATGATATACTCGTATATGATTCCAAAGATGTGGCAACTGCTCCTTATGGTGAGTATTGGAGGCAGTTAAGGAGTCTCACTGTGTTAAATCTTCTCAGTAACAAAAGGGTTCAATCTTTTCATCGTGTGAGAGAGGAAGAAACTGCAAGAATGATGGAAAATATTAAGGAGTGTTCTTCTTCTTCCTTGCTGGTGAACTTATCTAATTTGTGCTCCTCACTTACCAATGATATAGTATGTAGGGTGGCTATGGGAAAGAGATACCGTGAAGGAGAACAAGGGAAGAAGTTTCAGCAGCTGTTGTTGGAGTTTGTGGAGTTGTTGGGTACTATTTTTATAGGGGAATATATACCATGGCTTGATTGGTTGGGAAAAGTTAATGGTTTCTGGGGTAGAGCAGAGAAAGTGGCCAAACATTTGGATGAGTTTATAGATGAAGTGATTGAGGAACACATTAGATGTGATGGGCATGCTGAGGTAGATAGTGAGGACCAAAATGATTTTGTTGATGTTTTGCTTTCTATCCAAAAGACTAACACTATTGGCTTCCAAGTTGATAGAACAACAATAAAGGCTGTGATCCTGGTAAGAATATCATCTATTTATTTTCTCTCTCTCTCTCTCTCTCTCTCTCTGTGTGTCCATGTATGTTTTCCGCTTTTTGTATATGTAATAATATTAGTCTAGCATAAAGCATATCTTTTGTTTCCTTTACTTCCCCCATTTCTCAGGTTGATTCTGCTTCTTGTGATAAATCAATAAGCAGAGGCAAGGTAGACTCATGAAAAACCATGCATGTACCACTTGTATTTGTTTAATTGTGTGGATTAGTATATTTGTGAAGAACCATTTCAACCCAAATCCTTAACGTTTTAGGTGTGACTATATTAATGATTTTATATTTCTCTAACATACCCTTTACGCAAGAGCTCTATATGAGAGGGAGGTGAGAATCAAACTGGTGACACATGGTCCCTTTAGCTCCGATATCATGTAAAGAACAAATTCAACCAAAAAACTTAAACTGTTAAGTGAAATGGTTGCATAACATGGTTGTGACCACTTTGTTATTTCAGTTTTGATACCTTATATAGAACCATTTAACCCAAAACCTTAAAGTTATGAATGAGGTTACATTAATAATTTTATATCTCTCTGAACAATCACATATTTCTCAAAATTTGGATGAATGAATTAAAAAAATCTAGAGCATCTTTTGGTTTAGCCAATTTGAAATGGCTCTTGTCGTTGGATTGTTATACTCAAATTCAGGAACAGTGCAGTGATAATAAGCCTTATTGGTGTGTTCTCTATGATGATAAGTTATCCGGATATGTAGAAATAAAGATAGGTTCGGAAAAATGTGAAGAAAAGAAAGAGTAATATTAACTACAGTAATTTTCCTCTAATAGATATATAGCGAGATTTGTTATAGTTAGATTCTTATTATGTTATCTCATAGTTGAAGATGTAAGTAATTCTTGATTTTGCAGGACATGTTTGCTGCAGGAACTGACACAACCTCCACGCCCCTAGAGTGGGCAATGACAGAACTATTAAAGCACCCAATTTTGATGCATAAATTGCAAGATGAGGTGAGGAGTGTGGTTGGCAGAAGAACTCACATAACTGAGGAGGATTTGGGTCAAATGAAGTACTTGAAGGCTGTGATTAAAGAAACACTTCGGTTTCATACCCCAGTTCCCTTATTAGTACCTCGGGAATGCATGCAAGATATCAAAGTGAAGGGGTATGACATTGCAGCTGGGACACAAGTAGTAGTGAATGCTTGGGCCATTGCAAGAGACCCTTCATGTTGGGACCAACCTCAAGAGTTTAGACCAGAAAGGTTCCTCAACAGTTCAATAGATTTTAAAGGACATGATTTTGAGTTAATACCTTTTGGAGCTGGAAGGAGGGGTTGCCCTGGAACATTGTTTGCCATTAGTGTAATTGAGATGGTCCTAGCAAACCTTGTCCACCAATTTGATTGGTCATTGCCTGCAGGTGAAGACTTGGACATGTCTGAAACTAATGGCCTCACCATTCATAAAAAATTTCCTCTCATGGCACTAGCGACTCCACATAAGAGACATGAATAAAGTTGAGTTTGTGTAATATGTCAACTCTCACATCATATGGACCCTTTGTGGATTGCATAAGCTTTATGACAATTGTAATATATTATCATGTGTTGTTCATCTTATAGATTCTCTTATATCACATAATTTGATATGGAATAATTTCAATTGTTGATTGCCAAATCAAATGTAATAAAAATTAGACACTTGAGATTTGAAAGTGAATTTTTTTTTCTGTTGTGTTGCCTTTGTATATGGTTTTTAAATTATCATAATCATTGAAAAGATTTTCAAATCCTTTGCAATTTATATGAAATCCTATGGAAAGATGGCACTTTAACGATTGAGCATAAAAAAATAAAGGGGACACGGAGCGCATCTGAGATTTATGCACAAAAAATTGAGGGTTTATTATGGAAACCCCAAAACTATATGACTTTTTTATTCCTCTGTATTCAGAGTTCTTGCACAATAGTCAAATTTTGATATGAATGGCATATTATATAGAAGTGGAGCATGTGATTTTCTTCTAGTCTTTCTTTCAATGTGCAGTGTTGTCTGTCCGATTCAGCTTTATCCAAGGGCTCAGAGTTACTTCCACTTCACAAAGTTGGAAATATTTTCTATGCTCAAGGAACACCCAATGATTTGGTGCTCCCTCACACAACACTCATTTTTTCTTTCCCATTTTACCCCTGCTATTTCTCTTCTTTTCCAATTTTACCCTCATGTTTACGCTAAGGGACCACTTAAAAAATGGTGGTCCTTCCCCACAATAAATTCTCTCCACAAAGTTAATCCACGTGTCTCTTTCACGGCTCTTTCACTGCAAAAAATAAAAAATAAAAAATAAAATAAAATAATAACTGGAGTAAGTAAATTATCCATTTAGCACCATTTCTCACTTTTACCTTGTTGGGCTGCTTTGGTGTTATTTGGCCCATTGCCCTGCACTTTTGAACTCTTTTTAGCCCAAATAAAGCAGATAGAAAACCATTAAAATAGGCAGAATTCAAAGCTAACAAATACCCTAATCAAGGAAAAATTCACTCATTGAGTACATTGTCACTTCATTATATCAAAACAGTGATTTAATTTAGGTTAAACTATCAGTCAATCAACATTATGTAGTATTATTAAGTGTAAGCTTATGAAGCACCGATACTTCAAAAACTTTGACATGTCATGTCCGACATTTCCCGACACTTCAAGGTTGCGTTACGTTGAGTTTTTAGTTCCAATTATTAGATTCGTTGATTACGATTACCTTTTTTATTGAATTTAATATAAATATTTGGGATATCTTATGTTTGTTTGCATGATGAATATTATAAGTTTTGTTTCATTTTTTTCTTAAATTATTGAATATTAAATATAATATACACTACATAAATTAAAAATATTATTTAATATTAAAACGTGTTCTAATGTATCAAAATCTAATATGTTTTAGAATTAACGTACCGGAATGTCATGTCGTATCGTGTCACGTGTCCCGTGTCGGTATCGGTGGGTGTAAGCTTATTGAACGTGTTGAACATTTTCTCAATGTAACCTTGCCTGATGTACTTCAATTATGGATAACTTTCCTTTCATCACTTTATGTCGTGCATCACTTAGCTTTTTTTGATATCAAACTTGTCACTTGATCCTTCATGATTATAATTCTTTAGATGCTAAAACTGTCCTTATAATGTTAAAAATATCGTTATTATACACGGCCAGCTATATATTGACTTAAAGCTTATATTGGTTTCTTGAAGCCTTATATCTTCTATCCTCTATCCTGTTCAATTATATGTTTTTATCCTCTTTGTCTTCACGCTTCCGATATAATACATGGATGTTCCTCATAACAACAACATAATAAAATTATCAAATAATCAATATTTAAATTGTGTGTCATCATTAAAACATTCTAAGCATCGATTTAATACATGAGAATGAAGAAAATTATTTTGATAAAACCCCCTCTTGCATGGATTCAATGTACAGAGCTCAAACCAAATTAATTTCTCCTAAAACAACCCAAAACAATCTGTAATATGTTACTGAGTCTAGTGGTCCACTTATTGGACATGCCTTCTTTAAAGGTGTTAAAAACAAGCCTAAAGATTCTGGGCTCCATTTTTTAATCTACTTTGCCCATAAATGTTTGCATTCACAAATGATTATGCTCTAAGCAAGGTCGAAATGGCCCAACAAGAGCAACATATTGCTGAGACAATTGATGTGGTACTTTCAGAACTATTGCATTTGACACCTAATCAATATTGTATCATGTGTCTTAAACATCGGGGTGTGCAGAAAAACTAGTTCAGTTGCCCTGATTTTGATCTGACCCATAAATACCATTTTTTTTAACTGGGTTTAAATACTGACCCACTTTTATTTGGGTCAGTTTTAGACCTGACTTGTTTTAATAATAACCCATTGACCCAAAACTTAATCCGCACCCATTATATGAAAAAAAGAAAAAAAAAATTATAATTACATTAAAAGAAAAGTTTTAACTAAAATAAGGGAGGGGTTATACTTACTACCTCCTAAGTTTACTATCCTTACTACCAAATTATCCACCGTTAGATTAACTTTTAATCTAATGGCTCATATTTATCCCATATAATCCCAATTTTTCCCTCAATCACTCACCCCCTTTTTCTCTCTAGCTCACCCGCTCATCTCATTCTCAAAATTTCCTTTCTCTTTCTGAAATTGGATTTGGATCCAAAACGACCAACGACGCCGTTGCAGCTCCTCCTCTTCGTCGCATTCAATTCCCTCACAGCGGTTTCCATAGACCCTCATATCGTTTTCTATTCTGACCAAAACTTAGGAGGTATGTTTCTTCATTTTTTTTGTACAAATCTAATGCATTCATGGTCTTTGCTCCTCTCCGAAGAGTTACTTCATAAGTGTGGTCACCAAGATATTGCTCCTCTCTGTAAAAAAAAAAATCTAAATTTGTTTTAACACTCCTATTTGGTAAGAAGAACAATATGGTTCAACTAAAAAACTTAGCCCGGGACGAGGGATTAGTCTCATGGCTATTGACTGTGGGGATACCCGGATGTAATCCAAAAAAATAAAAAACTTAGCCCATCACCATACCCCCTCATAAGTGTTTGTTTCTGTATTTTTTTTTTTTAAGTTGTGGAGTATGTGAAGAAGCACCCCTCTCTTCCTTCATCGTTCTTTCGCTTCCGGTTCCATTCATTGTCACAACCATGAACGGCGACTGTGAGCAACAAACACTGGCCGAAAACTCCTTTTCATCACAATGCATGCCAGCAAGCATCACTGCCGAGGTAAGTTTTGCTACTTATATGTTGCTATGTCCAGTTTCTGTCTTTTGATTTTGTCAAAATCTTTAATTGAAGGCTTGGGTCTTATGCTCATTGAATTTGTTGCTAATTGATGGGGTTTATGCTCTTAATTTCCTACCAGGTTTACCTAAATGGAAAGAGAATAGAAAGAACTGATTGATGGGGTTTACCTCGTGCTATTCTTATGACCCTTGTTTGCTACCCTTTCTACTATTATACAACATGCTTGTAATGTAATGTTAGGCTATTCATAATTTCATATAGTGTATTTGATTCATAGAAAGCAATGTTGTTATTTTTTTTCCTATGCAAGTGGTGCACCGTGCACATGTAAAGCTCCTAGTTGACCAATTGGTACCAAATGATTTCAAAGCAGCTTTCACTTTGTGCTATTTTTTTTATATATATCCCATAGATTTTAACTATATAATAGTCACTTGTTTATTTCAATGAAGGTCAATATGGAAGATGATCCAATTAATTAAATTGACTTCAGTCATGATTGTGTGTCAAATGAAATGGAATACGACGGAGTAGGAAATGAGATACCTGATGACATGGAAGATGACATATCACATGACTTGCCTAACAATATGTCAATTGTCATTCCATTTTCACCGACAAAGAATACTAATATTTCCATTGAGGTAGGAAAGGAATTTTCCGAATGGAAGGATATAGTAAACTTATACACAACATTTGGTAGGATAAGAGGATTCGGAATCCGGAGACGAACATCCAGGGAGGACTACGTGAAGCTAACATGTATTAGAGAAGGAAATCCACAAACTAAATTGGAAGAAAATGTGGGAAAGTTGTGTCAGGGCAAGTCAAGGAGAACATCATCGTCACGTATAGGATGTCAAGCTTGTGTCAAGGCTTCTAAGAATAAAAAAACAAACATATGGAGAATTACACAATTCATTGACAGCCATAATCATGAGATGGTTACTCCGAAAAGTGTTCTATATCTGAGATCACACAGAAAAATGCCTGATGCTGCAAAATGTTTGTTAGAAAAATTCAACAACTCGGGTTTGCCAACTGGAAAGGTGGCGCCACCATCTTCAAAAGTCATGATCTGGGGTTTGACAGTCGAGATTGTTATAATCATATGAAAAATGTTAGGAGAAGGATATATGATGCTGGGGATGCACAAGTGGTGCTACACTATTGTATTAAACAACAATCATTGAATCCAGATTTTTTTTATGCCATCAAGTGCGATGATGATGATCGAATGGTAAGCTTTTTTTGGATTGATGCAAGATCCAGACATGCCTATGAGCTTTTTGGTGATGTGATAACGTTTGACACTACAATATAGGACTAATAATTATTTTGATAAAACCCCCTCTTGCATGGATTCAATGTACAGAGCTCAAACCAAATTAATTTCTCCTAAAACAACCCAAAACAATCTGTAATATGTTACTGAGTCTAGTGGTCCACTTATTGGACATGCCTTCTTTAAAGGTGTCAAAAACAAGCCTAAAGCTTCTGGGCTCCATTTTTTAATCTACTTTACCCATAAATGTTTGCATTCACAAATGATTATGCTCTAAGCAAGGTCGAAATGGCCCAACAAGAGAAACATATTGCTGAGACAATTGATGTGGTACTTTCAGAACCATTCGATTGCATTTGACACCTAATCAATATTGTATCATGTGTCTTAAATCATGGGGTGTGCAGAAAAACTAATTCACTTGCCCTGATTTTGACCTGACCCATAAATATCAATTTTTTTTAACTGGGTTTAAATACTGACTCACTTTTGTTTGGGTCAGTTTTAAACCTGACTTGTTTTAATAATGATCCATTGACCCAAAACTTAATCCGCACCCATTATATGAAAAAAAGGAAAAAAAGAAAAAAAAAATTATAATTACATTAAAAGAAAAATTTTAACGTAAAACAATTACGTCAAAAATTTTTACGGAAAATATTTCCATCAAAATTCTTAACAAAAATTTTTGACGAAAAATATTTTCATTAAAATTTGTGACTTAAAAACTTTATGTAAAAAATTTGATGGAATTTTTTTTAGGGAATCTAAATTTCGTCAAAATATTTCACAAAAAATATATTCATCAAAAATTGCGACGAAATACATTTCCATCGAAATTTTTGACGGAAACAAATTTCATCAAAAATTTTTTACAAAATTCAAATTTTGGTGAAAGTTTTCAATGAAAACATTTTCGTTAACTTTTTGACAAAGAAAGATTTTCGTCGAAATTTTTAACGAAATAAATTTCCAACGAAAATTTTGAACAAAACATTTCCATCAAAATTTTTAACGGAACACATTTATGTCAAAGATTTTTGTAAAAACTTTTGACAAAAAATATTTAGATAAAAATTTTGACGGAAAAAATATTATGTCAAAATTCTTTAGAGAATCTAAATTTCGTCGAAAGTTTCGAATGAAACATTTTCATCAAAATAATTCCGTCGAAATTTTCGTTAGAACACATCCCTATCGAAATTTTGAACGAAAAACATTCCGTCAAAATTTTGGACGAAATTCTTTTTTCGTTTAAAACATTTGACGGAGGAAATCATTTTCCTCAAAACTTTTGAGAGAAACTAAATTTCGATAGAAAATTTATTTTTATAAAAATTTTCATTAGAGAAAAATTCCGTCGCTTTTCGACAAAAAGTATTCCGACGAAAAAATAATTTTGTGACGAAATCTTTGTCGTTTGCAACATAGAAATTTCGACGAAATTTTATGATGAAACCAAGTCAAAAACGGGTCAGGTCAGATTTGACCTACTTAAGAATCCAAGTCAGACCCACTTCAGAAACCAAGTCAGGTCAGATCCGACCCGGTTCTGAACTAGTTCAAAAAAATATAAACCAAGTCAGATCTGACTTGGATCAAATTAAAGTGGGTCGAGTCAAAATATCTGACCTATAAAAACCAAGTTGGGTCGAGTCGGCACAAAAACCTAACCCGACCTGACCCATGCACACCCCTAATAATCAGATACCTAATACACATATACCAAACACACTTAATTATTCCGATAATTAAGTCAATTACATCTAATTACTTTTGTGATTAAGTTTGATCTCCAATAATTAAATTTGATTTTATGGCCATCAAAATAAAAAATGGAGAAAATGACAAAATCTCAACAATTATCGTCTGACCAATTCTGTTTCGGTAAAGGATATTGAAAATGGTGTAGTATTTGAGGAAAGCATAGATGTTGCAAGAAGATTTAAAGATGGTGCATTGACAGCCATAGATGCTGTAGCATTGTCTCTAAGGGTATAAATGGGCCAGGCCGGCCTACAGGGGCCTATGGCCTGGCCTACAAAAAGTCTGGCCTGCCCTGGCCTACGAGGTAAATAGAATAGGTTAAGGTTTGTGGATGAGCCTATTTAGAAACAAGGCCGCAGGCTGAAAATAAAATGTCTGGCCTTTTAGCCTGTAGGCCGGCCTGTTTAATATTTAAATAAAAAATATTTTATTTATTTATTTATTGTAAAAGTTAGATAACTTAACCTAATATTTAATATTTATTTGTTGTCATGAATTTTTATAATCTGTGTTCTTGTTAAAAAATCTGTTGTAGAATTTTAATAATTTGGACCCAAACTATAAAATATTGTTTAATGAATGAGATATTTCATTATTCTTTTAAATTTAATTTTGAACATGGTAGGCCTAAAAGGCCTCATAGGCCATGTAGGCTTTTTATTTTTTAATAACAGGGCAGGCTTGGCCTTTAAATTAAGCCTTTGATAGGCTTATAGGCCAGATAAGCTCAACATTTTTTTTTGTAGGCCTACGCCATGAAGGCCAAAGCCTGGCCCGGCCTGGCCTAATTACACCCCTAATTGTCTCATACCACAAAAGATACCTCCATGATTATATATCTTGTTTTACAAAAAGAAGTGTCTCACTCATATTCGTATGTTATAATTTTAATTAAGATGTCATTTTTCTCAATCTAACCTTGTCTGATGTAGTTCCGTAATGTAGGATCCTAGACTGAAAAGTATTATAAGTTATAGAGAAATTTAAATGTGGAGGTGAAATTGCGATTAAACCTCAAGTGTGAAGATTTAAAGATGGAGCATTGATAGCTATAGAAATTGTAGCATTAATTATCTTGTACCACAAAAGATACGTCCAAGATTATGGAAATCTTTCCTTTTTATGCTTTTTTCATTTTTAAAATAAAAAGGTAAAAGTAAAAATTGTTTGGATAAGATTGTTTTATAAAAATTATTTTCAAGATAATAACTGTTTTTTATTTTTTAGATTAATTATTGATGATAATTTTGTAATTATCAGGATTTATTAATGTTACTTTCATAAATAAATTTAATTTATTTTTAATTTTAAATTACTTTATTATGATAGTTTTGTAATTATAAGTATTTTATAATTGTGTTTTTATAAATATTAAATTTTTTATAACTTTAAATCTAACTTTTTCAGACAAGTTTTATTGTACTTTTACTTTTAAAATTAGTTTTCAAAATTTATATTTAAAATAATTATTTAAAAAAATATTCAAACAAATACTATATATATAGGGTTTGTTTTTTCTAAAGTTACTTTATATAACTTTTTTATCTAATGTTCACCAAAACGACGTCATTTTGGGACAGAAATCATGGTATTTTTATAATTTTAATTTATTTCAGGGATATAATAGTTTTTATTATTCCAATTTTTTAATTTTCAACCCAAAAATGACGTCATTTCGATGAACATTAGATAAAGTTATCGCAAGTAATATTAGATACTTTTTTCCGATATATATATTGTTTCATAACCTCACTCATATTCCTGTTGCCGGCGTCTACTAAAAAAAAATAAAAATTATCATCGGCGTCTACTAAAAAAATAAATAAATAAAATTATCACTGGCGTCTGTAGACAATTGTTTCATTTTTATTTGGATAAGCAGATGGGTTCAATTTTATTTTATTTTTTCGTTTCTTCAAGAATAATGACAGTTCAGAAAAAAAAAATCCCTTTTAAATTGTAATAGTTTTTGTCTTAATTGTTAATTTATTTTTAGTCGAGTTGTCATTATTTTTTGATTGAGATAACAGAAAAGTAGACGAAAAATAGGACAACAGATGAATATTAAAAAATGTAGCTCATATCCGAGGTGATTGTTTTTAAATACCGTGAGACTGAAAATTAAAATACATTTATATATGTTTTAGGATTAGCAAAAATAAAGGTTCATATAATCAAATTTTCTTTTATTCTTTATTTTTAAAATGGGTTGATATCATATTATGATATTTAATTTATTAATATTTAATTTTTATCCCACTTTTAAGAGGCAGTCTCACATCAAACCATCCCATTTTTAATGAGTTGGTAGCGGATTGAAATTGGTTGGAACATACCAATCCATTTCGCCATCTCTAAATTGTCACATAACACTTGTGACTTCTGAGTAAGAATGAGAGGAAGGTTCCGGTCCAAAGAGAAAAGAACAATTTTATTTATAATTTTTTAATGGATTTTATAATTGTCATGTAACATGAGAATTGAAATTTTATGTTGTAGAGATAAAAAGTATGTGGGATCATATGTTAGAAAAAATTACGTGTAGGACCCACATCAGCACGGAAATCAAAGGATGTGTAGGAAGATTAGAATTCTCATGTTAAATGAGAATTACAAAATCCTTTTTTAATATGTTTAATGAAGAATCTCCATAGTCCATAATTTATTAATGTATTAACAATCACAATTGTAATTATAAAGTGAATAGAACATAGAAAATAATAATGAATTTATTTTTAATATGATTATGCCATGCAATTTTTTTTAATTATTTATTAATAAATTATTGATGAGCAACCGAAATATTTTTTTTCTTTTATTTTACGAGCTTTCTCGGCCATTAATAATTGAGATATTTCAGAATATGCTCATGTTAAACTAGAGATACGAGCGAATTAATTTCTGGCCATGAGGGAAAGGATTTTGTTTTTGTTTTCTTTTTTCTTAAATGAAAAATCATAAAGGTAAAGCTGATTGTGGAAACTGGAAAGGAAATTAAAGAGCAGAAGGAAAGAAAAGTAACAAATTAACTAGCAACTGGGATTACCGAAGATGAATTTCTACGAAAGATAGCGTAATAAACCCCAATGTAAGCAGAGAATTCTTACATTGATTATAATTAAGTGGATAAAATAAAGAATATATCAATAAAAGTACCAATAAAATTAGGGAAATCATGTTTATAAAAAAAAAAAATAGGGAAATCGTAAATCTCATATTGCATGAGATTGATTTTTTATATTGCACTTAAGTAATAAAATATGCATTTTTTTTTCATTTTCAAAATTGGTGAGCCGCATTTTTGTTGTCTCTCGACATGAGAGAGCTCTTCTCCTATTATATTAAAAAAATAATACCCATAAAACTAGCATATTAAAATTGGATTTTGTTTTCCTCCTTTCACATAAAAGGAGAAATTTTCTTGCACACATGTTTAAGGTGAGCCCCATTATTAAAATTTTTTAAAAATGTACAAAACACATAAATTTACAAGGGAAGGTTATATTTACAAGCTTTTTATTTACAAACTACACTAAGTATGACCCGTCATACTTCAAATCAAGAGTGTATGACCTGTCATACTTAGTGTAATTTGTAAACAAAAAAAATTATAAACGGATCCTCCCCCAAATTTACATATAAGTAACATACTACGTCATTTTGATTATTTATTTCCTTATATTTATTAATTTACCTTTGAATGGTTATGATTCTCCTTTTCTCTCTCTTCCTTTATCACCATTGATCCATCTTTGTACGGTTATGATTTAGTAGCCGGAGATAAAATTATCTCCGGCAGCTTGATAAATGTTTTTCTGATATATATATATATATATATAGGGTCAGGATCATTTTACACCAGTGTAAGTTACACTCTTAATCTTGTCCGTTAATCTCACTTATATCTAAGGGCTCAAATTTTTTAGTAATGTGAGCCATTGGATACAAGTGGATCAATGGTCAAGATTGATGGTAAGACTTCTAATTCTTAACCGGTGTAAGAATATCTTGCCCCATATATATATATATATAGGGGATATTTTGACTCTAGAGTAAGATTTAGAAGTCTTACTCCCCATCTTAACCGTTGATTTCCGTCCATCTAACGTTTATTATATATTTGAAATTAATAATCAATTAATTGGTATAGATAACCATTAGATGAACGAAAATTAATGGTTGAGATGGAGAGTCAAAATATCTCTTCCCTATATATATATATATATATATATATATATATATATATATATATATATATATATTTATATATTTATATAGGGATATACATTTTTGGAGCTATTGTACGTTCAACAATTAAATACTTGCCATGTATATACGTGAAAGAACTAAATGCTAAGAATCATAACCATACACTTGTCGTTGTTGTGTGTGAAGCGGCTGTAGAAATGATTTTACTATATATATATATATATATATATATATATATATATATATATATATATATATATATATATGAGGATGATTGTTTTGACTCCAGAGTAAGATTTAAAAGTCTTATTCCCCATCTCAGCTGTTGATGGATGTAAATATTATAGTGTAATTATAAATCAACTGTTGTCATTTATAGTGTAATTATTAATTAATTTAATTAATATAACTTCCTAAACTATAACCGTTGGATGGACGGAAAGCAACAGTTAGGATAGAGAGTAAGACTTATACGTCATAAAGTCAAAATTTTGACTCTAGGATAATAGAAGATTCCATGTCCAACAAAATAGGATAATAGAAGAATATTAAAAAATGTGACTTATGTCCGATCGAGGTGAATACAATTTTGTGTAAAGAGACTTCCATACAATTTTAAGAATTCAAAAATGTTGGGCAGGTCCATGGAAGCTCCGGAGATTATTATCAATGGGCTAAGTTAGATCAACACGTCAAATGAGTTTGACACCATGTTACAACATTAAAACTATCTGAAAGTAAAGCTAAAAAAAGAAGGGTTATATTTATCTCATTTTAAATGAGATAAATAATTTTTCTACGCACACAAAGGAGGGGTGAGTCTCATCACTCTTTTTCTCTCTCCTCTTATATGTGGGTTCCACTTCTAATTTTATTTCTACAACATGATATAACTACTTTCCTACCTAAGTAAAGTATTTCCAAAATAAAAAATAAAAAACTCCGAAGCATGCACAAAAAAATCTATAAAATTAGGGAGAGTTGTTTAAGTTCATGCAAAGTTTTCTGCTTGAAATTTCCATTCATTCCCTATGGTTTTCTTTACAACGTTCTTCTTTATTCTTCTATTCATCATCAAATGGTATTCCAAATCGACAGCCAGAACAAACTCACCCCCTTCACCTCCAAGATTACCAATACTAGGTAATCTCCATCAACTAGGCTTGTTCCCACACCGCACACTCCAATCCTTAGCTAAAAAATGTGGCCACTTAATGTTGCTTCATTTTGGAAAGGTGCCAGTACTTGTTGTTTCCTCTGCTGATGCAGCACGTGAGGTGTTGAAAACTCATGATCTTGTCTTCTCCAATAGGCCACATCGTAAAATAAATGATATACTCTTATGTGATTCCAAAGATGTGGCAACTGCTCCTTACGGTGAGTACTGGAGGCAAATGAGGAGTCTCACTGTGTTAAATCTTCTCAGTAACAAAAGGGTTCAATCTTTTCATCGTGTGAGAGAGGAAGAAACTGCAAGAATGATGGAAAATATTAAGGAGTGTTCTTCTTCTTCCTTGCTGGTGAACTTAACTAATTTGTGCTCTTCACTTACCAATGATATAGTATGTAGGGTGGCTATGGGAAAGAGATACCGTGAAGGAGAACAAGGGAAGAAGTTTCAGCAGCTTTTGTTGGAATTTGGAGAGTTGATAGGTACTATTTTTATAGGAGACTATATGCAATGGCTTGATTGGTTGGGAAAGGTTAATGGTTTCTGGGGTAGAGTAGAGAAAGTGGGCAAACATTTGGATGAGTTTATAGATGAAGTGATTGAAGAACACACTAGTTGTGATGGGCATGCTGAGGTAGATAGTGAGGACCAGAATGATTTTGTGGATATTTTGCTTTCTATCCAAAAGACTAACACTATTGGCTTCCAAGTTGATAGAACAACAATAAAGGCTGTGATCCTGGTAAGAATATCATCTATTTATTCTCTCTCTGTCCATGTTTTCCCTTTTTGTTTATGTAATAATATAACTCTAGCTTAAAGCATATTTTCTGTTTTCCTTTACTTCCCCCAATTATCGGGTTGATTCTGCTTCTTATGATAAATCAATAAGCAGAGACAAGGTAGATTCGTATAAAACAATGTAGACTTATTTTTGCTTAATTGTGTGGATCAGTTATTAGAGAGATATAAAATAATTAATTTAGTCTCACTTGATTCCTTAAGGTTTTGGGTTAAAATGACGCTTATCATAGTATCAAAATTGGAATGATCAGGAGGGTCATGAATTCGATTCTTACCGCCCCTCACATTCAGGTGGAATTAAGAAAACCACAAGGTAAACCAAAAAATCAGCCTGTACAACATAGGGTAGACAAAAAAATGAACTTGTGCAATATCCATGCATCAAGCCCATATGACTCTTACATAAAAGGGTGTGTCTCAGAGATACAAAAAGATACAAAATAATTAATTAAGTCTCACCCAATGCCTTAATGTTTTGGATGGAAGTGGCGTTTATCATTCGTATACTCACTTATTTCTTAAAATTTGGACGAATGAATAATAAAAAATCTGGAGTATCTTATGGTTTAGCCAATTTGCAATGGCTCTTCTTATTGGATTGTTATACTTAAACTTATGAACCGTGCAGTGATATATAAGCCTTATTGATGTGTTTTCTATGATGATAGGTTATCCGGACATGTAGAAATAAAGATAGGGGTCTGAAAAATGTGAAAAAAAGAAAGAGTAATAATAATTACACCATAAATTTCCTCTAGTAGATATATAGCAAGATTTGTTATAGTTTGATTACGTAGATAGATGTTATCTCATTGTTGAAGATGCTAGTAAATCTTTATTTTTGCAGGACATGTTTGCTGCAGGAACTGACACAACCTACACACCCCTAGAGTGGGCAATGACAGAACTGTTAAAGCACCCAATTTTGATGCAAAGATTGCAAGACGAGGTGAGAAGTGTGGTTGGCAAAAGAACTCACATAACTGAGGAAGATTTGGGTCAAATGAAGTACTTGAAGGCTGTGATTAAAGAAACACTTCGGTTCCATCCCCCAGTTCCCTTATTAGTACCTCGGGAATGCATGCAAGATATCAAAGTGAAGGGGTATGACATTGCAGCTGGGACACAAGTAATAGTGAATGCTTGGGCCATTGCAAGAGACCCTTCATGTTGGGACCAACCTCAAGAGTTTAAACCAGAAAGGTTCCTCAACAGTTCAATAGATTTTAAAGGACATGATTTTGAGTTTATACCTTTTGGAGCTGGAAGGAGGGGTTGCCCTGGAACATTGTTTGCCATTAGTGTAATTGAGATGGTCCTAGCAAACCTTGTCCACCAATTTGATTGGTCATTGCCTGCAGGTGAGGACTTGGACATGTCTGAAACTAATGGCACCACCATTCATAGAAAATATCCTCTCATGGCACTAGCGACACCACATAAGAGACATGATTAAAGTTGTGTTTGTGTAAAACGTTCTCTCACACCACATGGGCTCTTTGTGCATGCAATTATGTTGTAATTTTTTTTTTTTAAATAATTTCGAACCTCCAATAAGGAACTCACATTTGCTGGTGGGATTGAAACTCGTTTGGGTTTAAGGTTTATAAACCTACACCTGCCACTACAAAAAAAACATTTTGCGGCTGTTCATTTCTGGTATACACGACGGTTATAATCATCGCGTATACCAAAAATGAACCGCCGCTAAATGCCTGTTTTTTTTTTGTAGTGTATATACCCAGTTGTTAATAGAAATTTCTTCATCAGTAGTCTTTGATCTCTTCATGTTTGGATTTTGTAAAAAAAAATATGTTTAGATTAAAACTTGATATTCGAAGATAATAGGGTGCATTTAGAAAAACTTTAAGAAAAAATGCTTTTATTTATATATTTTAAAAATTTTAAGGCTACTTTTTCTATTTTTTTAATAATACACTTAAATTGTTTTTTTATATATTTTTGAAAAATTATTTAATTATCATAATTTTTAACTTTTAATTAAAACAACTTTATTATTTAAAAAAACACAAACAAAATGCCTTAACATTTATTTCTCTTTAAGATTTCACAGCCTATTTAGCAAATTATCAAGTAAATAATGGTGCAGGGAAATCTACAGTTCAAATCAATGAAAAATGAAAAACAATAAAGTGTTTTGAGTTTAATCAGTTATTCCAGCAAGCTTCAAATTGTTTTTGCTTCAGTGAGAGTTATCAATCATTTTGTAACATGTTTTGGAAGGACTTCCCACAGTCCACACTTCACAATCCACATACATACACCTTTCATTACTAAATTTCCACATGAAAGTTCAAAATCAAGTGTGCTTGAACAAAATGGTGTTCCCATAGTGGATATAGAACATTAATGGGAAAACATGTTCTCATGTTGCATGAGAATTCAATTCTCATGTTGTGACTCTTCGATTTGCATGCAAAGTTTTTTTTTTTTTAATAAGTGTGGGACCCACCACTAGTTGAGTCACAACATGAGAATTGAATTCTCATACAAGATGAGAAAATCAAATTCCAACATTAATATATATTATTACCGGAAAGCGTAAGCGTATTGAGCGTATTCTCAATGTAACCTTGCCTTTTGTATTTCAATTAGGGATAACTTTCCTTTCATCATTTTATGGCTTTTTGTGATTTAACTCGTCACTTGAATCCTTCATGATTATAATTCTCTAGATGCTAAAAATGTCCTTAGGGCGTGTTTGTTACTAGGAATATTTTGCATTTGCCGGGAAACCATCATTGGGATATAAAAATGTTACGTTTGGTTTCTAAAAAAGAAAAACTTTCCAAGGTCAAAACCTTTCCCAGAATTTGGTTTTCTTCTAAAATTTGAGTACGAACTCCAGCGCAAGAATTCCATATATTATATGGAAATGTTTCTTGCCAGAGCAATTGGAAATTAACCTCGATCATTGTGGACACAATTAACCTTGGTTATTGTACCATCTGTGACCACAGCAAAGAAGGTAAAGGTAGGGTTATTTTCGTAAAATAACCTCATATTCCTACTAATATTTAACAATCAACCAAACACACACTCAGCAAATTTAACCATAAAATTCCAAGAAAATCTGCACATACCAAACACCTTTTTAGTAATATTCCAGTAAAATATATTTCTCATTACATTCCGGTAATAATTATTTCCCGGATAAATAAAAATTTCTCTTCTACCAAACGCCCCCTTATAGTGTTAAGAATATCTTTAATAAACGCGGTATAGCTATTGACTTCAAGCTTATCTTGGATTCATGAAGCCCTATATCTTAATCTTTTATCTTCTATCCTTTATACCGTTCAATTATCTCTGTTTTTACTCTTTTTGTTTTAACGCTTCCGATATAACACATGGATGTTCCTTTTGACTACCACATAATAAAATTATCAAATAATCAAGATTTTAATTATGTGTCATCATTAAAACATTCTAAGCATGGAATCAACGCATGCGAATGAAGAAAATGATTTTGATAAAACCACCTCTTATATGGATTCAATATACAGAGCTCAAACCGAATTAATTTATCCGAGAACAAGACAAAATAATCTGTAATGTTACGGAGTCTACTGGTCCACTATTAATGGTGACAAAACAAGTCGAAATCTTTGTGAGTAAAGAGAATTCCATACAATTCGAAAAGAGATATTGGGCTCTGATTTCAAAGTAGGATTTAACTTGGCAAACTATAAAAAAATAAAAAGTCTGGGCTGGAAGCCATATAGACAACAGACAATGTCATATCACATAAAGCTGGTAAGACGGTCTAAGTTGTCAAATTGGTTCATTATTATTATTATTATTATTATTATTATTATTATTATTATTAGTAGAATCAAATTGGTTCGTTTAATTTAGAGAAAATGTGTGTCATTTTAAAGAATGTAAAATTATATCATTTTAAGATAGACAAAAAGATAGATAAAAGATGTGAGAAAATTGACAAAAAAAATAAAGATGTGAGTCTCACCACTTTGTGAGAGTGAAAAAATATAAGTTATATCGTTTAAAAAGATAAATATTTTTCTCTTTTAACTTATCAAGTTGGATGGAGATTTTTAACCGTCAATATGCTTGAATCTGCCGTGCCGGGGAATGAGTTTACCCATTGAGTCATTTTCTTTAATTTCAAGTAGTATTTTATTTATCATTTAAGTTTTTCGTGATATCAATTTTTTTTTAGTACTCACTTATAAAAGAAAAAGAAAAATTATTTTATTTATGATAAATGTTAATTATATATGGAGTTAAAAATGAGTTCACGCCGTGAGACCGAATATTAACATACATTTATATTTAGAATTGGAAAAAATTAATGGTAGTGTGAATTGAATTTAGAAAGTACTATAAAACTCATACAATATGATTTATTTTTATTTTTATTTTGGGAAAAGTTCAAAATCCCCTATAGTTTTCCTTTGAATCACTTGATCCGTTATGTTTTTTTTTTAAATCATTTACCTCCCTATGATTTTTTCTATCTAAGACTATTCTTAATACTGTTAAAAACTTAATTAATATATCTATTTCACCATTGTTAAGAAAAATACTTAGGCTATTTTGTCTATCAGCTTTGCAAGAGTTCTAAATAACGTGACCCTGAATCGTTCTTATGCTAAAATGGGAGTTTGAATTTAACTTTTCATATTTGATGAGTATGTTGTATATAGTGATTATAGGAGAATCTTTAGGTAGTTGTTAGTTTGTTTTCAATTCGTTAGTTTTTGTTTCTAATAAACAGCAAACTCAAGACTGTTATTTGTGTATATATAGACCTCAATTGAGGAAAAGAAATCAATGAAGAATTCCTGTTACAAAATTTGTATTGTTGACATCTTAACTTGTTAAATTGCTTCGGAAAAATTCTAAAACATGGTAACCAGAATTCACCGCTGCATTATCAATCCATAATTAACCAGAAATATTCACAACTGTCAACAAAAGCTTCCTAAAACATAGTTAAAGGAAAAACCACAAATGTCATGAAACAGAACAAGTAGATATCATGACGGTAAGATAACCAAAAAAAATATGACTCGGGGGTGTGTATGGAGCAGTTCATAACCGGTTTTAACAAAAATCGAACCGAACCGAACCGATTTTAAACGGTTTGATTTTCAAACCGAACCGGTTATCTTCTTTTAAGACAGGTTTTTAATTTTCTAAACCGGTTCCAAAACCGGTTTTGATTTAAAACCGGTTTTAATTCAAAACCGGTTTTTCAATTAAAACCGGTTATGAATCATAAACCGGTTATCAAGTTCAAAATCTGTTTTTTGACAAATTGAAAATTGGTTTTTGATGAATTATGCTATTTTTATAAGCAGTCATTTGTTTATCCTGGTTATAGGTAGTTGACCAACTATTTCTTACAAGAATCTTCATTGTTTTGGAACTCTCCAGACGAAATGATTCTTATAGAAATTATTTCACTTTGTTTTGCGAGTGATTGGTAGAGGAACATTTGACTTATTTTGAAATTATAAAAAAAAAATTGCTTTTCGTTCTCTCAAAATTTATGTTACTAAGAGTTTCATTTGAACTGATAGAGGAAGATATGGGTAGGGGTGTTCAAAATGTCCAAAAGAACTAAACCAATTTATAACTAAATTGCTTCACATTTTTAAAACCGGTTACTTTTAAATATCGGTTTCATATGTCTTGAAGATAAGAATTAATTTGAAATGTAGTTAGTATTAGATAAGAGTAATTTGTTTATTTATTCAAAGTTGTGAATATTGTTAGCTGATTATTTGGTAGAAGTTGTTAAGAATACTTGTATAAATATATCTCAATTAGAGATGAGGAATATATGAAAATGAGGAACAGTTCTCAAGATTATTTCTTAACAATATGAAACTGTATTTTATTTTTATAAACCGGTTATTTACCAAATCATAAAAATAATTAGTTATACATAACCAAATTGCTCTATAATTAAAGAACAAATAAGTAAATTCATTGTGATTTGTCCTTTTAATAGCGCTCTCAGAGACGTCAAACCAATTGATTAATTTCGTTGCCCTTTTCGTTATGATTTTTTAACTTCATCTTTGTTATTTCAAAGCTTTCGCCTTGTCAAGTTATGAGTTTGCCCGGAGGCTTGTATGTGGTTATTTTTTTATTTTTTGGGAAAAAAGTTGTTACATTACATAAGAAATGCTCTCTTAGGATGTTATCTTTCGATTTATGTGTAATTTTTTTAAAATAAATATTCTCTACTCGGGTTGCTTAACTTTTTTTGCTAATTTATTGTCTGGAAGTTTGAGTCAATTGACTAATATAATAGGCATGATTAAAGATAATACTTATTTTTTTTAATTGTAGAGCATTTTGTTTATGGATAACCATGTATAACCAATTATTTTTATAGTTTGGTAAATAACCAGTTTATAAAATAAAATGCAGTTTCATATGAAACCGATTTTTAAGAATAACTGGTTTTTAAAATGGGATCAGTTTGGTTATGGATTGGTTTAGTTCTTTTGGATATTTTGAACACCCTACGACTCCAGAGACTGCAATCTTCTTTTTGTGAGCAACCCAAAGTGGTTGAGTTCTTCCCATCACTAAGATAGTATAAGATCTTTTCCTATTTTTTATTTTCTTTGGAATTTGGTGTCGATGCTGGATCCCATGGTCTGTTTCTAAGTATGGATATATAAAATATGGTCAGAATCATTTTACACCGGTGAAAGTTACACTCTTAATCTTGATCATTGATCCCACTTATATCTAAGAGTTCTAATTTTTTTAGTAATATGAGCCATTGGATACAAGTGAATCAATGATCAAGATTGAAAGTAAAATTTCTAACTTTTACATAAGAATATCCTGCCTCATAAAATATATGTTAGTACGAGAAACTATAATGGTTTGTGATTATTTTATTTTTAAAAAAATGATAAAATGACATATCAATTATATTTTTAATAGTGTTAAAAGTTGAATTTAGATGGAAAAAATAAGGGGTCAAGCGATTCAAAGGGAAAACTGATTGATAAGAAGTGGAAAAATCGAAGTGGGGCAGCTCAGTTGGTGTTACAGGAAGACGGAGCAAAGAGAGGACAAGGAGAGTAACCAAAGTGCCATGTTTTGACAAAAAAATTACCAGATTGCCACGCCAACAGTAAATTTTTCCAAAATGCCACGCGGCATAATTCCCTACACAGTGTAGCGAATTATGCATGCAAGTAATTCGCTACACAGTGTGGCGAAATATGCCACGTCAGAACCAAAAATGCCACATGTCAAATTTTGACATATTGTCATAATTCGCTACCTTAGGTAGCGAATTTCTGAAAATGTGACACGTGACATTTTTGGTTCTGACGTGGCATATTTCGCTACACTGCGTAGCGAATTACTTGCATGCATAATTCGCTACACTGTGTAGCGAATTATGCCGCGTGACATTTTGATAAAATTTACTGTTGGCGTAAATTTTTTGTCCAAACGTGACAAAATGGTCACTTTCCCGAGAGGACAATAATCATGGTTCAAGTCCCATCAAATGTCACATTGAAAAAGAGCAAGAAATACCGTAATCCAAGACCACAATCCCGAATTTCGGTTTGGTCTCATAGATAGCTCAAAAAGGCCAGCCCATAAAGACACTAAGGGGGGGTTTGGTACGCAGATTATTTTTGCGTACCCGGGAAACCAACGTCTGGATTTTGGGATAGCAATGTTTGGTACCACAAAAATAAGCATTTTCCCTGCCAAGAAGTTGTCCCGTATTTTGGGCTTTAGCTGTGATTTCATCTTCGACAACCAAGACAAGTTGCCCAACTCAAAGGTGTCTTTCATCGTTGCCCGGGGAAATGAAATATGAAGCGCGAACAACATTACAAAAAGGCCCTTGAGGGATTGTACGATTTGTGAAGTGATGGTACACAATGGATTGGACGGGCTGCTTGTGGAGTGATATATGTGTGAAAAATGGCGCGAATGAGTTGTGGGTGTCTCATTTCTCCCTCCATTTTCTGAGGTCGCAACCGAAGAGAAGAACCTTGTGGCTTGCATGTGACTGATCTCAATCGGTATTAATCTTGCCTTCTATGACATTTGCATGTGCATTTTGCATATTGTGGAAGGTGGGTTTCGTTGAACTGAATTTTTGTAAGAAAATGTAATGAGGTTTGTGATGTACAGTGCTAGGTTGCTGAGCATGTATCTGGTAGCTTCTTGGTTTATTGTGCTTTGATCCCTTCTTTCTATTTCTTGGTAGGGGTGGTGAAAGGTGTTGAACGAACAAGTTATTTTGCAATCACCACAATCGACCAACAACTGAGATAAAAGGAGACTGAGGTAAAAAAATGTCACTTTTTAAATCCGTAGAGTGATTTTATCATCTGATAATGAGTTACTTTCTGCATAGCCGAGTTGTGGTTGGAAAAAAAATTGCACTTATACTTTGGTTTTTTGTTTTTTGATACTCCTCTGTTCTTGTGTAGCTTACATGGTCTGGTAATATGGGAAAATTTTATACCACATAAGTTTGGGCAATCATGTCGGCAAAGAAGTTGAAATCATTGACATGTTTTATTTGTAGCCTCTTCGTAATGTATTTTGTTTGTTATTTCTGTTTTGGATTTGCTTTCAATCAAGTATCTCTTTCATTAACAAAGAAAAATAGGGGTTATAAGAAAGAATAAAGATTGGTAATCTTGATCGTGATATACACCATTCTTCAACTGAACAACATATATTTTGCTTCATGAGAGTGTTTTTGCTTAATGCTGAATTTTTTTGATTATTAAAATACTTTCAATACTTGTCTCTGTTTTCATGTATGTGTATGCATCAGCTCTTTTTATTTTATAGGGGACAATACTTACATAAGAAGTACACTTAAATGGTGTAGCTAGTGGACTACATAGGTAAAATTTTGGTTATTGGTGTGAATAACCTCACCATTTGCACAGAACCAATTACATACATTTTGCCCTCTAATTCTGGTATTTTGCATTCTGTTGTTATTAATTTTATGCGTTTGTGGTGGCATCTTTACTTGGTAAAACTTAAGATAGTATGCAGCTAACTTTTTGGAGGACTCCTGGTTATATGGGTCGTTTTGAATCATTGCTTCTTAATGATTTATATATACATATAATTATGTGTGATGCAACTATTATGAAGGAAGGATAATACTTTTTGGAAGTAAGCCAGAATACAGATGTATTTGCCAACATAAGAAGATTAGGACAGAGGCAACATTAAAATGGTTTTTGGAGATACACCATCATTGACGGTACAGATAGCTTGGAGGGATATTTTTTGGTAACTTGAATGGAGGACATTGTTGTTAGCACTTTGGCATTTTGTATATGGGACTTCATACAAAACATATCAGTAGTTATGGTAAGTCCCTCAACAGGTCACTATATCTGAAAGGTATGTTATGCATGTTGTGTTATCATTGAATTTTCACATCTGTATAAAGAATAGGGTTACCCTTCCCATCTGGGCTATGTCTTTACTGCAATATTTGCAACCTAACTGCTGTTTGTTCTACACAGAGGGCAAAATGGCATTATAGATTAATTGATTATGTACATGGACAAAGTTAAGGTACATGGAAGGTATACATGTGGCAACTCTGTACTTATATTGATTCAAAGAAGTAAATAATTTTTATGAAAAAGTCAATTCTGTATTGGAACATGTATAACATTTTGCTTATTATTATTTTTGCTTCTCACATGTAGATGTAGTCGTTGCTGTTTTGCTGTTAGGAAGTGGGGATGTCGGATGTTATTGTTTGCTGTCATGGAAGAATGGGACATGTGTAATGTAGTTGGTCCAAGAGCAAGTACCTGTACTTAGGAATTTAAGTTTGTAAATTCTGTATTTACCAAGGACATCGATGCCAATGGGTTATATGTACATTGGTGTATCTGAACCTGTGATGTAACTTATATATGATACATGAATGATATCTAAATAGACTTGCAGTTCATAATTGCTTCTTCATGATATTTTTATGATTTTGCTACACATGAATCAATACCTTTTATTCCATTCATCATTCAAAGGAAATGCACAAATACAACGTGAAATCCAAAAATCATTTGTATATAGTAGTAATTCCTCCCTCAAGGTACATGTACATTTGCACTGAGTAAAAAAGACAATACATTACAAATTAGGGAGATGCCTAAAAGGCAAGTCTTGTTTATGTAAAATCGATTAATTACTATATTTAAATGAAAAAGTAAAGGTGGGGTTATTTATGTAAAATAACCTCACATTCCTACTATTTCTAACCATCAACCAAACACCAACTCAGTAAACTAACTCAAATATTCCAGGACAAATTTTGGTCAACCAAACACACTTTTATAATTTATCCGCAAAAAACTATTTCAGCCCACATTCCCGCAAAATAACTTCCCCAGTTAAAAAAAAATTTCTCCCGTACCAAACGCCCCCTAAGTAATCTGAATTAATACAGTAATCCAAAAAAAATCGAAACTGGAAAGGAAAATAGAGAAAGCATACAACTTTCTTGTTACTTGAGAGTTGTTTTTTCTGCTGTTGACACGTAACATTTCGTGCAACAACTTTTTTTTATAAGGGATAGACCACACCATATACTGTATATGCAACAAGAGGGAAATATTTGATATGATCCCATCCCATCACTTGATTCCGTGGTCTAGTCTAATTAAAATTTTAGATTAAAATGTGGTATCCGAAGCCACTGATTGTGGTGATATCACCATAATGACTAGTTACGACTAACGTGAGCAGATTTCATGAGCTCCATATGTCAGCGGTCAGCCCTTCATGAGCTCCCTTAAATTGTAATACTTTTTCCTCTTAATTTTTTTTTGGTTGGGTTGTCATTAGGGGTGGTAAACCAGCCAGGGGCCTTTGGCTCGGCTCGTAAAGGCCTGAGCTCGTTTAATAAAAGTTCGTGTTGGAACCAGGCTTGGACTTGTATAAAAACTCGTTTAATAAAAAGGCCTCAGGCTCTAATTCATAAGCTCGGTCTTAGAGCCTCCCAGGCTAGCCTAATCTATAAATATTTATTTATATTTTTTATACTACTTGAAATAACTCTCTCTCTCATCGCTTTATTTCACCCCATTTTATTTGTTTAACAGACTTTTTGAATGATTTTGTTTTATATTATACTATTTGGATATATAAAGAATTTATGTATATTTATGGAATTACTAGTGTTGTTCTATATTATCCTTCATCCTCTTTCACACAAACAAACCCACAAAAACTTATTCGTTCCACTGTGCACCGCTTGTTTGTGTCAATTTATTTATTTTTTAATTTTTGTTGGCACCTTTTTTTATAATGGGCTAAGATATTATAACTTGTTATCTACCTTCTCTCACTTTAATTTTTATTTATTTATTGTAGACTTTGTAAATTATTGCTGCAAATTGGAATCTAAGGTTTCTATCTGGAAATTGATTTTTTGTGGAATTTTCTTCTCTTATTTTTATTCTTTAACATGCTAACAGGCTAAGACAGGCTTCACAGAGGCTTTTATTTTTTGTAAATAAACCAGGCCACAGGCCAATATTATATTCGTGACAGGTAACAGGCTAAGGCCAGTCGGACATGTTTAAATACAGGCTCGGCCCGTTAAGATCAAAGCTCGGCTCGACTCGGCTCGGCCCGTTAACACCCCTAGTTGTCATTGATTCTTAATTGAAATAACATAAAAGTAGACAACAAAATAGGACAATAGGAGAATATTAAAAAATGTGGCTGATATCGGAGGTGAATGCAATTTTGTGTAAAGAGAGTTCCATACAATTTTAACAATTCAAAAACAGTCTGGGCTCTCAATATCTCATTTTAAAGTAGGGGTTGCTTACCCAAATAAGAAAAAGAAAAAGTATGGCCTAGTTACAGCCTAGCCTGATAGACAACAAACAATCCTATTTCACATAGACGTCGTAAAATAGATCTATTCCTTCAGGTTGATCCATTCGTCACAAATGATAGGTTGAGTTTGGATTCTCAACCTGGCAACTCACTTGAACTTTCCCTGCTATGGGAGGGGTTAACCCGCAGGTTTATATATATATATATATATATGGAAAAAATTTCTCAAGCAGTTTGAGATAAATTTATCTCCAGCTAGCCCAAAAACTACGTCGTTTTGATTAATGAAGGGTGTTTATGTAATTCTAGGTGAATTAATGAAGGGTGTTATTGTAATTCTATTTATTTTTATATCATATACATTTTACTGAAACACCCTTCATTAATTTACCTAAGATTACATAAATACCCTTTATTAATCAAAACGACGTAGGTTTTGAGCTTGCTGGAGATAAACTTATATCAAGCTGCTTGAGAAATGTTTACCCCATATATATATATATATATATATATATATATATATATATATAGAAAAATATTTTCTCGTTTTAAAAGGAGAAAAATTTTCTCCTATTAATAACTCATAGTATAAGTGGAGCCTACAAAATAGTGGAGAGAAAAAAAAATTCAAGGTGAGACTCACTTATGCTATGAGTCACTATTAGAAGGAAATTTTTGTCCTTAAAAAGGAGAAAATATTTTCCATATATATATATCAAGTAATATTTTATTTTTCATGTGAAGTTTTTGTGATATATAAAATTTTGTCGAAGTACTATTCTATAGAAGGTAAAGAAGAAAACATCTCATTTATGTCAAGGATTATCGATATATATATGGAGAAAAAAAATGAGTTCTTAGAGACTATCAAACAAAATATTAACATATAATTAGGTTTAGATTGGAAAAATTAACGGAAGTATGAAATAGAATTAAATAATACTATAAAACTTATAAATTATATTTATTTTTTTTAGTTTTTTAAATGAGTTGACTAACCAAAACCAGCCATAAAACAATTCAGGTTAATATTTTCACCCTACTTTTAAGAGGGAAACCAAACTGTTGTTGATTCAAAAGTAGGTTTGTATCTCTCAAAGGGTATAGTATCTCAATATGTGGGTGCTCAAAGAGGCAAAGATGTAAATCAAAACTCAACGAGAGTCGCCATAAGTGCAATCGCAATTCTTGAATTATATGTTTTTTTTAAATGAAGAGTTATAAAGATAGATATAGAGATGATTTTCTTAAAATATGTGTTTTTAAGTAACTTTTAAATTATTATTTTTTTTTTGTAATTACCAAACAACTTTTAACTTTTTTTAAGCTTTATTTTTTAACTTTAGCTTATAAGTAGCTTCTAACTTAAAAATAAGAAGATCCAAATAGGCTCTTAGAGTAATTTGTAAAAAAAAAAAATTGTAGACACATCTTTCCCCATAATTTAATACTAATTCCATATGCTAACTGTTACCACCAGATCTGCGCCAACAAGAATTTGAACTGCACTTTTTCTTATTATTTTTTTATTTTGTTCATTTCTTTAACTTTCGTTAAAGGAGAAAAAATGCATTCAGAGTTAGGGGAGTTTCAATAGATATAAGACCTGAGAATATAAAGAAGCTCTATAAATTCTGCGTGGGAAAAAATTACTTCACATTAATAGAGAAGAAAAATGAAGGTTTCTTGCATTATACTGATTTTAAAAAAAATCAAATGTGCTCGGTCCGCCCTTGCCGACACACCACATGCATCTTAGTGAATGAGAATGAGAGGAAGGTCCTAATTCAAAAAGGAATAATAATTATATATATATATATATATATATATATATATATATATATAGATATATATTAATATGATTAATGAAGAATCTCCATATATAGATTAATAATCATAATTTTAATAGCAAAGTGTATAAAAATGAAAATAATGTTTATTTTTAATATGATTACCTTAGTTTGTAATTAGTAAATTAACGATAAGAAATTAAAATAATTAATTATTTTTTCTTTGGTATTTTATAACCTTTGTCTGCCATTGATAAATAATTGAGATTTTTAAGAATATGATCATATATTAAACTAGAGATATGAGAAAGCTGATTGATAAGAACTGGAAACTGGAAAGAAAAATAGAGAAATTAGAAGGAAAGAAACGTCACAAATTAGCAACTGGGATTACTAAAGATAATTTTTTTTTAAAGAAGTTATGCAGGGCATTAAGCCCAAAACAAAAAAGCCAAAATAAAAAATCCCTATAGCACTAAGAACTCCAAAATAGGGCTAATAGGCTCCAGGTCTACGCTATCCTGATCTAATGCTACTTAAGATGCATATTTATCAAAAATAGTGTTAAGAATCCACTTAAGATGAATTTGATAAAAAATAGTGTTAAGAACTCAAATATAAGGAGTGAATTCTCACATTGTTTATGAATGAACTGAGGATTATATAAATGAAAATACCAATAACAACTAACAAGTTAAGATTTTAGGATGAGAAATGTGGTGTACGATTCAACTTATTGCGATAGTACTATCAGCCTGAAGATAATGACTGATAATGACTGACGTACGTGGGCAGAATCCATGAGCTCCATATGTTACCCCTACATATAGTGACTAGTTGCCAACCCTTATTCCAAGTTAATGTTAGAGGTTTGTTTAGACCCCCATTGCTTGTGACTTGCTTGTCCTATTTCCCTATTTCCATGCCAAATTTCATATTTTACAACCACACGTCTCTCACTCATGTTCCTTTGTATGGAAACAATGTCAAAAAATTATAACTGCCACAATGCTTTTGTCTCTTATTAGTTAGGAGTTTTAGTTTGAACTTTGACATGACATGAACAAATTTCCTACACACATAACATCTTGTACAGCCCGCATTTAAAAAAATAAAAATAAATAAGACACACAAAATGAATCTCTATAACATTACACAATCACTTTTCCTATTATATAACTCTTATAAAATTCTATTAGTTATTAACTTTCGTTTTCTGACTTTCTTTATTTGATGAAAGAAACGAGGAAAATAGACAAAAAAAGTGGGACACCATATTTGGTTTTTATGATATGCATATACTTATCAAGGGCCTTTTGACCCTTGTAATGTGATTTTTAAAAACTTTGACCGGAATAATTTCTTGATCAAATGAAATACCAATATAATGCATAAGGACGCGGCAGGTGAGGAACCGTATTAAGACGCGTTAGAACAAGGAACGCATTTTTTGTATTCTGAAAGCTAGGACGCGGCACACATGCAGCCGCGTATCAATGGTGTCGGATCGGACCTAACGCGGCCCCTGTCCAAACGCGTCTCATCAGCCTATAGCAGACCACAAGCGTCTCCTTGAAACGCGGTTCTCCGACTGCCTTCTGAAGTAAAACGATACTTTGGAGCCTGAAGCAGAAAAAAAGAGCGGAAAACATATAGAAATAGGTATTTTCAGTTTTCTTTTTCGATTTGGGATTATTATTTATTATTATATTCCCCGATTTCTCCACCGATCACTGGTTAATGAGTTCTCCATTTAAGTTCAAGCTCTCTCTCTCATATTCGAATCGAACCTCAGGCGTGTTGCCAAAGTTCGCCGGAGAACAAGAGAGCCGTCGTGAACGACAGCAAATCAGAACCGGAAGAGAAAGAACACCACCACAACAACAATAATGACAACAATACCGAGAAGAGTTCAGATCCGGAGCTGTTCCGCCACTGCTGACGGCGATCCTGAGTACAACGGCATTCGTAGTCTACTTCTTCTCTGGAAGGCTGAGGCCGGAGTTCTCCGCTGCAAAGTACGCTCCACATAAAACATACGATGTTATCTATATTTAGGGATTTTGTAATCAGAATCTGAAAATTGCAAATGATACAACGCTCCTAGCTGAATACTCTTTGTAATTAATGTGTTGATCTCTTTCTTATGATTTTTTTTTTATTATAATCTTCTTCGTAGTTTTGTTTCTTTGGAGTTTCTTCTCAATATCAATCGTGCTGGATTTAAATTGTTTTGTTTTTTCTTCCTCTCCCTAATGAGAGCTGCTTAATTTTTTGTTAATGGCTTTTTTGAATATATAATTAATAGTTATTGTTTTTTAACCGCCTTTGGAACGCGGCAATGAGAGGATCGCGTTTCAATTGATACATGGCTGCATGTGTGCCGCGTCCTAGCCCATTATTTGCAGCTCTCTTTCTCACGTATGGTTGGTTTCAGAATACACAGAACGCGTTCCTTGTTCTAACGTGTCTTAATACGGTTCCTCACCTGCCGCGTCCTTATGCATTATATTGGTATTTCTTTTAATCAAGAAATTATTCCGGTCAAAGTTTTTAAAAATCACATTACTAGGGTCAAAAGGCCACTTATCAAGAAATCATCATCATCATTTTGTTTTGTTTCTTGCATTTATTTTATTTCACC
>JAVKPL010008924.1:0-34826 GCA_032173675.1 Gastrolobium villosum | reverse complement strand
TGAATTTTGTAGTAGTATTCCGAGAACTCAGTCTGGTTTTGATTTTATATGCGTTGTGGTAGACAGATTGATTAAGTCTGCACATTTCATTCCAGTCAAGATGAGTTTCTCTATTGAGCAGTTGGCTCGATTATAGGTGAAAGAGATTGTGAAACTTCATGGTGTTGTGAAAAGCATCATTAGTGATCCGACTAAGTTCACTTCTCGATTTTGAGGAGTATTGTAGCAGGCGTTTGGGTCCTACGCAGCTAAGACTGAGTACGACTTATCATCCTCAGATTGATGGTCAGACCGAGAGGATAATTCAGACTTTGGAGGAGAAGTTGAGGGCTTGTGCCTTAGAGTAGGATGATAATGAGGTAAAGTAAGATTTGAAGTTTGTTGTGGGACCACAAAAGGTTCTGGCTCACAATGAGAAAGTATTAAGGAACAGGGTTATTCCCATGATCAAGGTACAATGGGAAGGGTTAACTCTGAGGACGCTACTTGGGAGCGGGAGAATGATATTCTCTAGCATTATCCTGAGTTTGACGTCAGGTATGTGTTATGTCTTATGTTTGATTTTGTGGGCAAAATCCTTAAAAGGTGGGGTGAATATAATAACCCTCACTAGTAGATGTGGATTTAATATGGAAGAATAATTAGAACTAAAAGAAATAAAGTCATATTTGGTGAAAAAGGAGTTAAAATGTCAGTTAAGTGGTAAAAATGCGGGTAAATAAAGTTATCCAAAAAGTGAAAGTAAAAATAGAAATATGACTAGAAATATATTCTACTCTATTAGGTAAAGTTTGGTATTGAACGGAGGTGTATAGATAGATAAGTTGTTACCCAGTAAAAGTAACTTAACTTACAAACAGTGAACTCCTTCATTATTTCTCTTGTTTCTTGCGTGCGCCAGTGTCATCTTCTTTTTCTCCCACCCGAGGCTTCAATGGTGGTAAGGGGGTGGTAGGGTTTGCTTCCTCTCTCCTCTCATTCTCACTCATTTAACCACCAAAATACAAAGTGTCATACATGAAAGTTTAAGTAGAGATCATGGTGAATCCATCCCACCACTTTGTTTGATCTGAAATCGCTTGTGGGAAGAGTTATTCCTCCTCTCAAATTCGTGGCACTATTCATCCAAGTGCAAAAGTGTGAATTCTGAGTGAGCTTTGCTTGGGTTTTGCTCTTTGGACCTTGGATAAGCGATTTGAGGTAAGAAATTCTCATTTTAATGGTTTGATTTATATGATTTAAGTCTTGAATATTATGAGCATATGTTATGGAAAATTTTGTAGCTTGAAATTTGAAATTGATGATGAGTTAACATGGTTTATGATGTTATAGTATTAAATAAGTGTGAATATGTGTTGAAAGTTAAAAAAGTGCCTTGCACCTCCTCCCCCTAGGTTCAACCATGTGTGAAAAATTAGGGTTTAATATTCAAAAAATAATTGGACACTTGTGAAGGTTTATATGTATATGTAAGTTGTGAATTGAGTGGATTAATTGAATGATGCTTAGTGGTGTCTTATGTTTTGAGGAATAAATGGATGAATTAATGTGTAAAAAGGGTTTTATTACCTAATGATGATTATGATAAGCTTGAATTAATGGGCACTTTGTCTTAAATTGAGAAAAATAGGCCTTTAGGTGTTAAGAGGAGTAATGAGTGTTCTGAAGGCCTTTTGGGACTATCCTAAGACTAATTGAATATGTGGAATTTTGTGGGGATTTGTTGAACAAAGAACCACTCACTCATGACTTAATATGATTAAGTAAAAAAGAAAATAAACAATAAAGTGTGTGTCTTGTATATTTACATGACATTATATCATTTTATTGAGTTTTTGTTGAATTCCTTCTCTAGGTGTGCCTAGGGACTGTGAACGTTTGGATTCTCGTGGAGCAAGATAAGTAGCTTGTCCTTCAAGTAAGCAAATCGTAAAGCTCCAAGGGGTAAGCTCTATGTTTATGGGGTTCGCTCCTACTTTGTGTTCCGCCATAGTGTACGGACTGTGGTCAGGTTGTATGATATGTATGAGATATATGATATAGATGCATTCATATAGAACTATATGATGATGTGATGTGATATGTTTTGATGTGTTTACTTTGATATGTTTCGATATGATTTCTGTAATGATTTCTGGACATTGATTTGTTGCACTGATGTCCGCTTGGGGTCCTCCCTTGGGACTGACTGTGTATATATCGGTTATATGTTGAGTTCCGCTTGGGGTCCTCCCTTGGGAACATGTGCACTGATTTCCGCTTGGGGTCCTCCCTTGGGATTGATTGTGTACATCTCTGTTATGTGATGATCTTTGGCCATTGATCCTATGTACACTGATGTCTTCTTGGGGTTTCCCTGAGATTGACGATGTACGCCTCTGACATGTTCTGGTTCCGCTTGGGGTCATCCCTTGGGAACACGTGCGTTGATTTCCGCTTGGGGTCATCCCTTGGGAATGACTGCGTACATCTCTGATAAGATTTGTGTTTATGCTTTGTTTAGTTATGATATTTGTTACGTGCATTGATTTCCGCTTGGGGTCATCCCTTGGGAACACGTGCGTTGATTTCCGCTTGGGGTCATCCCTTGGGAATGACTGCGTACATCTCTGATAAGATTTGTGTATATGCTTTAATTAGTTATGATATTTGATTATATGATATGTTATACGAGATATGTTCAGTATAATTGCTTATATGATGTTTTGTATATTATGTATCTGACTGTCATGCAGGAAGTGAGCCCAGGGTATGGAGAGTTCTCTATAAACCTGGAGCTTACTAGAGATTCGTCTCTAACCCCGTTTGGGGATATGATTTCAGGAACACAATTAATTGAAGAGCCCTCATGGGACAAGGACACTAATCGTGGCTAGAGGTACTAGTATGAGGATATCGAGTTCTAGGTAGTCGAAGGCTACTATTTATTATAGATGTTATTTTTGGGAACATATACTGTTGTATAGTGTCCTATTCATTGGGTGATCATAATGTCTGATCCTTCATTTTGTATATGGCCTGTATATGTTTTGTACATGTCTTTCGGTTGGATGCATGTACATTTGAGTATTCAGGCATGTTGATATGATGATGTAGTATTCAGTTTATGTGTTGGATTGCATGCTGTTAGACATTGTGGCACGGAGCCAAGTTATGCATGCGCCCATGGATGGGTATATGATCCTATATGGATATCTGGTATGTCTGAAAGTATATACTGTATAAATTGTCTATCAGGGTACCTTGAGTGTGGGATTTGCAAATCCCCAGTTGTCCAATTTACAGAGGTTACTCTGTCTGATTTTCGTCTATGTCAAATAAGAATTAAATTAGAAGAAGTATGCAATGAGATATGTCATGTGAAAAAGGATTAAAGAAAAAGAAAAAGTTAGCTTGTATTTTCGTAAGTTAAGTCTTCCGTTGTTTCTGTTTGTATCATATATATGTTAATTGAACCGGCTCGAGACGGGGATGTTACAAGTAGCTCGCAGATGATAGATGATAATTGAGATATTTTGATGCATTAGTGATAGATGAATACAAAAAAGGACTTAGAAGTTGATCATTGATGTTGTATTGCCCTGATGGGATTTTGATCACTTGTTATTTCTAAGTCTTTGGTATGTAATCATTTTGGTGTGCATTGATGTAATTAAGCCTCTTTTGATGTCATGTGAGACTTGAAATGGCAAGAAATATGCATTGAAATGGTTATATAGTGTCAATTAGATGGAAGAAGGCCTATAGCTTGAGTATTAATGTGAAAAATAAGGAAATCATGTCTTGTTATCCATTTATCATATCCTATATGATAGATTTGGACCCTTGTGTCTTAATGGAAGTTGTAGACCTTTTTCTTAGCTTTCCAACCAGACCAAGATTGCATAAATAGGAGTAGTATAACTAAAGTTATGAGTGAAATACAAAAGGATGTCAAATTGCCCTGTTTTGGTGCTTGCTCCAGAACTGCTCACGCTATGAGCGTCAACCTCTCTGACTGCTCAAGCTATGAGCGTGAGATTCACGCTATGAGCGTGAGATTCACGCTATGAGCGTGGGGTCCTGGGGATTTCAGCATCCAATTTCTTATAAATCTCATAACTTGGACTACGGTGCTCCAAGTTGAGTGCGGTTTGAACTTACGCGTAGCTAATGAAAAATCCTATAATATATTGGACAAATGGAGACCATAAGAGTAGTATAGTAATTTTTTAAATAAGTAAAGAGTGTATATGTTTAGCATTTAAGAACAATTAAAGTAAGTTTTATGCCTTGGTGGTCTAAGGGGACTACTTGGCACACTATGGTAGTAATGTTTGGCATAAGTAAGACTTACAATAAGAATTCCACATGTAGTTTAAGTTATAATCACATTATAGGAATTATTTTGAATTACGGAATTGATTTGAAATAAAAATGTTTATAAATAAAAAGGAAAAAGTTTATCCGTATTTTAATTCAATTGTAACTGCGCTTAATGTCGTACGTAATGGTAACAAACCGGTTCTAGAACGGGATGATACATATAAATATGTACATTAAAACAAATTAGAAAGATATTTATATAACTAAAGGTATCAATTGTAATGTAACTACATGAAGAAATAAATTAATTATGATATTATTTTTAATAAGAGGATAATTAACTTATATCTTAAGACTAACTCATCTTATATTATTAGTATTGTGATGCAAAGACTAAATGCGCATGTTCACGGTGATCAGCGGTCAACGAACGGTATCAAGGTCAAAACTGAAGTGGAACCATAAGGACAACAAAACGCGTGGAAGGTGATGTTTTGGGTCAAAGAGTTTTATTATTAGAGTGAGATAGAAAGATAGATATACAAAGTCACAAGTGGAAGTGAACCTAACAGAAACAGAGCAAGATGCCCAGAATCCCCCTCTTATTGTCGTTCCTCATCCTCATACTTGAGCCCTCTGAAGCCGAGGTTATTGGCGTTTACTGGGGTCAAAACGGCAATGAGGGAAGCCTTAATGAAACATGTGCAACAGGATTATACAAGTATGTCAATATAGCCTTCCTTTCCACCTTTGGTAATGGCAAAATCCCTCGTATCGACCTCGCAGGTCATTGTGACCCTTCTTCGAATGGATGCACTCAAATTGGTAGAGACATTAGGAATTGTCAAAAGCATGGGATCAAGGTCATGCTCTCCATAGGAGGAGGAGAGCCTTGGAACTATTCGCTAGCTTCCTCAGCGGATGCTAAAAATGTCTCAGATTACTTGTGGGACAATTTTCTTGGTGGTTCCTCGTCATCACGACCACTCGGAGATGCAGTATTAGATGGTATTGATTTTGTCATGACCAAATATATACCATACGTGGAGTACCTTGCACGTTACCTTAAGTCGCACACAAATGTGTACTTGTCTGCAGCACCTGAGTGCACATTTCCTGATGCAGCAATGGGTACGGCCCTTGATACTGGCCTTTTTGACTATGTTTGGGTAAAATTCAACACCCCTTCATGCGATTATGCCCGAGGAAACTTTGTGAATACTTGGAACCAATGGGCGACATCATTAAAAGTGGGAAAAATATTTCTGCAGTTAGGAGCAGATGAATTAATGTGGGGTTATGTTCCAGCTGATGATTTAATATTCAAGATCTTACCTGTAGCAAAGAAGTCACCAAATTATGGAGGTGTGATGGTATGGTCAAGGTTCTCTGATAAAAAGAGTGGATACAGTACCAACATTCAATTAAGTCCTCTTTGCACACCACAAAGACTTCCCAAATGCAGAAGCCACTACAGTGGCTTCGTGGAACGTTTTGGTTACATGTCCACGGACGGTATCAAAGTTTATGATGGCCAGAGCATTGGTACAGAGTGCTGTGAGATCGTGTGTAGGAACAACTGTTCCTGTGAAGCGTATGCCGCAACAAATACTGGATGCCAAATATGGGTCGAAGGAACGAAATTCATTATAGCTTCTGGTTCTGGGGAATATGCTCAATCAATCTACTTTGTTAACCACAAAGGTATGTCCGGATTCCCAAACCTGTAAGGCTGTTAGTTTGTTTTACCGGTTTTCTTCAAAATTTTATATTTATGTTTTGGAAGAAAAGGTTGCTTTTCTTTCAACCTTTTTTATTGCCCTAAGATTTCCAATCAGAAAAATAAAAAATAAAAGGGTTCAGTTCAGATTGACTGAATATACTTGATCATCAATAAGAAGAAGTAATCACAATAAATAACAAATACAGGTTACTCATAATTGGCTCCAAATCAATTGGTTATATCTCTTGATTCTTTGGAAGTATTTTCAGGTACCTGGCTAGGATATAAATTAAGAATTCATGTCATAAACCCACTAACCTCCATCTAAAATTGTTTCAGCAACCTTTTTCATAGTGCAAAATTATTTTCCTGTCAGTTACGGTAAACAGGTGGTGGATATGGCTCATCATTGGGGTGGGAGCAGCCCTTTCAATACCTATGATGTTCTACTCAGGCCGTGCCATGTGGAGAAAATACAAAGCAGAAGGTAACTACGACATAATAAATATTTTCTCTGAGTTTTAAGACTTTAAGGCCTCTTTATAAGTTATATTTTCATGTCACCCCACTAGTGGCTAGAAAAGTGATGCAGAAGAACCTATTGCATGAGATTGGAGGTAATGCAATGCTTTCGATGGTGTACGGAAAAGCCAGAAAAAATATGAAAAAGGAAAAGGCAAGCGATGAGGTCGAAATATTCCCATTCGAAAGCATAATTGCTGCCACCAACAATTTCTCAGCTGCAAATAAGCTAGGAGAGGGTGGTTTTGGTCCTGTTTATAAGGTAATATCTGCATACTTAAATTTGAAACCGTCTAGACAGGAATTGATATAGTAACACTTTTCAGGGAATATTAAGTGATCGGCACGAGGTCGCAATAAAGCGACTTTCTAAAAGTTCAGGACAAGGGGTGATAGAGTTTAAGAATGAAGCTAAACTCATGGCCAAACTCCAGCACAATAATCTCGTAAAGCTTTTAGGGTTCTGCATCCAGAGAGATGAAAGAATATTAGTCTATGAGTACATGTCTAACAAGAGCTTAGACTTCTACCTCTTTGGTACGTTGTCTTTTATCTTAACAAAATTAAGAATCTGCCAAACGTTAGCATATAGCATATTAATCTGCATCCTTACTACTTCAAAACAGATTCAACTAGAAAGAATTTGCTAGACTGGGAAAAACGCTTGAACATCATTGGAGGCATAGCTCAAGGACTTCTTTATCTTCACAAGTATTCAAGACTTAAAGTGATACATCGGGACCTGAAAGCAGGCAATATATTACTTGACGAAGAGATGAATCCTAAAATATCTGACTTTGGCTTGGCTCGAATATTCGGCCAAAGAGTATCAGAAGAAAATACAAATAGAGTAGTTGGTACATAGTAAGTTTATAAATGATCACGCATTTTCAAAATCTTCTGTTTTTATTTATCTTCATGCAAACATTAGTTCATGTTGCTATCTTTGCAGCGATTACATGGCTCCAGAGTATGCTATAAATGGTGTTGTGTCTATCAAGACAGATGTATTTAGCTTTGGTGTTCTGCTATTAGAGATTCTTAGTGGCAAGAAGAATCATAGTCGCCATCATTTGGATCGCCCACTCAACCTCATCGGACATGTAAGTTTCTCAAATCCATTGTGCCTAAAATTTATACTTTATCATTAATGATGGTTAAGAATATGTTGTTGTTTGGTGTGGATGCTGGGACTCTTGTAGGCATGGGAGCTTTGGAATGAAGGTAGAGCTCTCGAGCTAGTTGAGCCAACATTAAATGAATTAAATACTCGGAATGAAGTTTTAAGATGCATTCATATCGGCCTCTTGTGTGTACAAGACCAAGCAACAGATAGACCTACAATGTTAGATATTGTCTCTTTTCTATCAAATGATACAATACAACTTCCCCAACCAAAGCAGCCAGCATTCTTCATCAATGTGGTTGTGGAAGAGTCAGAACTTCCTTACAGCAAGCAAGAACATCATTCCTTAAATGATGTAACAAATACTAGTATTTCTGGAAGATAATTGCAACATTGCGTACCCAACTAGATGATTGCATTCAGAGACTTCCACTTTAAATTCTTAAGTGATAAATTTTCAATTTCTGAATTGTACTTGTTAAGACAAGGTAACCCATATTATATTTACATATGCTTGTTAAAAATAAATAAATTACTGATACGTTGTAATTCCAAAACAAAGGAATCATAGTGATGCTTTTCGCCATCTTAGAGTATGGTGACAAAGTGCATGCCATCAAAAGTAAGACCGTAAGACGATAAGTTCAAAGATATTTGGTTGCTGGTCACCTTCTTGGGGCTGCCATTGGCTAGAAAAATAACGACCTAACGACAGAATCAAGGCTCAAGAACAGTGAGTTCTTTAGATACTTCAAGTGTTCTGTTATTTAGATATCCCTTCAGTCCCAAACAAAGCTTGGCCATTAACCAGAAAGCTTCCCACCAACTGCTTCTACTTGTTTACTAGTCTCTTTAATTAACAAGTGAGAATTGAAAAACTTACCAATTATGGGTGGCATTAGCAGAGACCTGTTTTTCCTCACATTTGCATTGCATTTGACAAGCCTGTTTTCAGGTAATACTTTGTTGCAAGGATCAAATTTTAGACTTGGGGATTCTCTCATCTCCCCTCACTCTCTGTGCAAGCTAGACTTTTTCTCTTTCCCTAATGCCATTGGGAAAAGCTACCTTGGAATAACCTTTGGTGAAAATCGCATCTGGGTTGCCAACCAGAACAACCCAGTCGATGATGATTCAGGTCCAAGGCTTATCATTGATGATTATGGGAACTTGAAAATTATGTACAGTGAGGATTCAAACTCTATACAACTATACTCTCATGGAGCAGCACACCTTGTCAATGCTCATGCCACTTTGCATGATGACGGCAACTTCAAACTCCAACAAACATTTGCAAATGGATCTGTGAAGGTCCTCTGGGAAAGTCATAACACCCCACGTAACATCCTCTTGCCATGGTCCAAACTTGGATTCAACTGGAGAACAAGACATGTATGGAACCTAACATCATGGGTTGGACCAAACACGCCAGTTTTGGGTTCCTTCACTCTTGGGGTGGACCCACATGATACAAAACAATTGGTCATTTGGTGGAAAGGGAACATCTTTTGGAAAAGTGGACCTCTGAATGAACAAGGGAGGTTTCCAAATTTAAGATTGACATCTATCAAAAAGGATCACTATTTTGTATATATTTCAAATGAAAACGAAACCAGTTTCGTTTATGTGGCATCATCGGCTCATGAAGATCCTATTTTCTTAGATTCTAAGGGTCAACTCACTGGTGGAGCTTCTGTCTCGTGCAATGCACATGTTACTAATACTGTTAGTGGATGTGTGCCTCATCTTAAACCTCCCAAGTGCAGGAACCCAAATGATTATTTATCATTGGGGGACTTCAAGCATGGTTACATGTCTACAATCGGTTACAAGAGTGACGGAATGGAAATGATTGCTCTTTATGATTGCGGCGCTATGTGCTTCAATAGTTGCTCATGTTCCTTCTTTTCCCCCACACCTGAGGATAATAATACTGGTTGTGAGATGTGGGATAAGGGCGCTGAATTTAATGCATCTCCTAGTGGAAGGCCAATTTACTTCATCCGAGATAATCCCACAAATACTACTAATATTGTAGAAGAAAAATCCAAGGGTAAGTGGATAGGATGAGTGACCATTTTGTCACATCTCGCCAAAAAATTTAACAGACTGCCACGTCACCGGTAAATTTTTCCAAAATGTCATGCTGCATATTTCGCTACACTATGTAGCGAAATATGTTTGCAAATAATTCGCTACACAGTGTAGCGAAATATGCCAGGTCAGGTTACACAATCAGTAAAAATGACACGTGTCAAGCAGGCAGAAATTCGTTACACTGTGTAGCGAATTATGCTTGAATTCTGCCTGCTTGACATGTGTCATTTTTGCTGACTATGCAACCTGAGATGACATATTTCGCTACTCTGTGTAGCGAATTATTTGCAAACATATTTCGCTACATAGTGTAGCGAAATATGCCGCGTGACATTTTGGAAAAATTTACGGTTGGCGTGGTATTCTGGTAAATTGCAAGTGCATAAGTATACTACTTTTTAATTGCTTTGTTTCTTTTCTGGATCACTTTCAAATGTATGATAACACTCTATACTGTCATAATTTTATTAAAATTAAAAAAAAAGACCCACACAATTGTAGCTCATGTGTGACACAGATCACTAAAATAGTGGCAAGAAAGCAAAGTTCTAGATATGTTATTTTTAAAATTAGTTGCTTTAAAGTGAAATTATTTATGAAGTGAGTAAATGAAAATATATTTATATTTAAACTTTAGCAGATTAAAATTATTATTATTTTTTTTAATTTAAATCAATCGTTAATATAATTTACTTGCTTATTTTTAAAACAGGTTTATTTTAAAAATAACATTTAATATATTTTTTATCACTAAGTTATGCCGCTATCTCTCACGTTTCTTATGTAAAGATCTAAGGGACAACTTTCCAAATGTTTTCAATTTTTTAGTATTCATATGATGGAACCAGAAAATTATAACAATGTATTTATTAAATCAAGAAATTATGAACATTAATTCAAGATAAAATACTGAAATTAAACACCAAAAAGATCTCACTCACTCTAAAGCCAAATACCTAGGTCAAAGAGATCCCAAGAGATCCTTTCCAAAACCCCACTCCAATAATCTGAATACATGAATGATTTTCCACACTCCCACACACCCTCCTTATATTCTATTATTTAGGAATATTCTAGAATAATTTCCCTAACAAACTAGCTAACTAACTAATTTTGCATTGCTAACTTGGGCCCACTAATCCTAGCCCATCAATACTCCCCATTCAAAATTCACCTTGTCCTCAAGGTGAGGAAGATGATAGGGGATGTAATTGAACATCCACCAGGGTCCCATTGCTTGAAGAACATTGATACTGTTATGCTCGAAACTGAAAAATTGTCACTGGGTCCCATTGCACCATTGAAAATTGTTGTTCCTTTTAGTTCTCTGCAGGTTGTGGTATTTTTGGCTGAAAAACAGAGGCTAATTTCAGCTTCCCGAACGTTTAAAACAAAATGTCTCTCAATTCCTTGTTCTTTTGATTTGGGTTCCAGTATCTGGTCTTTCCTTTGGCCCAATATTATTTTTTGCACAAACTCAAATTTCATCACATCAAGTATTGGGCCCTAGCCCTTTAGAATTGTTGAAGTTATGTTAATGGGTAGAATAAAACCCATCTTCTTTTCTTTTAACACATATTTCTTTTGGGCTTGGCCCATTAGGTCAAAATTTATCCAATCCTTGTAACGCCACTTCTGCCTCTCTCACTCTCTGCTGCTTCAGCGTTGCCTTTTCTTCTTCTTCCTTTTTTTTCTGTTTTTTTCTGTTTCTTCTTCTTCTCCTTCTTCTTCTTCCTTTTTTTCTTATTTTTTCTGTTTCTTCTTCTCCTCCTTCTTCTTCTTCTTCGATTGTTGTTCTTCTCCTTCGTCGATGACTGTTCCTTCTTCTATTTCTTCTTCTTCTGCGTTGATAACAGCCATGAACGCCACTGGTTTTTGCTGCTGCTGCTGCTCTTGTACCTCTTCTTTTTCTGCTTTCTTTTCTTCTTCTTTTTCCATGGTGCTTAGATGTGCATCTGCATTTACGTTCTTTTTTTCTTCCCTTTTTTTGTTTCTTTGATTTTGTTTGCCGTTTCTTTTTCCTCTTTTTCTGGATTATTTGATAATCCAACGTCATCTACTATACAGATCTCATGTATGTATCTACCTATAAATGCTCTATCAAAGCTATGCCAACTTACCTGAAAACCGAGCCCACTCCAAAGCTTGTACCAGCTGAGAGCACTACCTCTCAATCCCTTCACAGCCTCATTCAACATATTAGCTTCTTGAATTTGGTTTGCTTGAAAATGTTGTTCTAGTCCAAGCAACCATCCCCAAGCTTTAATTCCATCTTCTACTCCAAAAAATTTTGGAACCATTGTATAGATCTGGATCTGTTGATCGATTCCTTCTTCTTCTTCTTCTTTTCCAGATCTGTGGATCAAAGAGCACTCCCAGGATTGTAGTGCTTTGATACCAATTGATTGAACCCAGAAAATTATAACAATGTATTTACTAAATCAAGAAATTACAAACACTAATTCAAGATAAAATGCAGAAAATATACACCAAAAGACCTCACTCACTCTAAAGCCAATACCTAGGCAAAAGAGATCCCAAGAGATCCTTTCCAAAACCCCACTCCAATAATCTGAATACATGAATGATTTTCCACACTCCCACACACCCTCCTTATATTCTATTATTTAGGAATATTGTAGAATAATTTCCCTAACAAACTAGCTAACTAACTAACTAATTTTGCATTGCTAACTTGGGCCCACTAATCCTAGCCCATCATCATATTACTAGAATATTGAGAGAAGAAGAAAAAAAAGAGAACCCGAGAATGTGTAACAAAAAATGAAGGACACTACCACCGGCAATAACTGTTCTAAACTTCTAATGATGATGAAATTTATTTTATGTAGCAAAAAGATATCAAGTAACATGGATAGCTAGCGTTGCAGGAGGAGCTCTAGTGATACTGGCATCGATCATCTGCGCATGCCATTTATATAGGAAGAAAGGTAATTAGCCTAGAGGGTAAACTTCCATGTTAAGAATTTTAAAATATCTTTTACGAGGTTGATTCTTTTCTTACCCATTTTTTTTTTTTTCATTCTTCTTGCATGGCTATCATGTGAAGAGAGATCGGATCAAAAGATGTTACTATCTGAAATTAGAGGTTTTGAAATACCTTCCTCCGTAAACGGCGAGGTCGGAAAATTTAATAAAAATGAGTTGACAAGGCATGAGATGCATATATTCAGCTTTGAAAGCCTTGATGTGGCAACTAACAACTTCTCCTCAACAAATAAGTTGGGTGAGGGTAGCTTCGGACCCGTCTACAAAGTAAGATCGAGATTTTATGAGGACATTGTTTTGCTAATTTCACAACAATCAAAAGAGATTACTCCCACAACTAGCGGGGAAGAAAAAGATAATACTTTCAGTTCAGTATCCTGATTATTCTCTATTTAAACAAGATGATTAATTTGATGAGAAAGATATGTTTCAGGGAAAATTACCTGATGGGCAAGAAATAGCAGCAAAAAGACTTTCTAGAAACTCAAGACAGGGTTAACTGAATTTGAGAACGAGATTGAATTGGTATCTAAACTCCAACATCCTAATTTGGTAAGACTTTGGGGGTTCTGCATTGAGAATGAAGAAAGAATGCTCATCTACGAACATCTGCCCAACAAGAGCTTGGACTTCTACCTTTTTGGTATGCTTTATATCTATTACATTCTTCTTTTTTAAAAAAGTTTTTCCAATTTGATGGATATATATAAGGGTTTTATAAGAGTTATGTTGTAAGAAAAGTGATTGTGTTATGTTATAGAGATTCGTTTTGCGTGCCAGAATTTTTATTTTTATTTTTGATGCGGGCCCCACAAAATGTTGTGTGTGTAGGAAAATTTTGATGGTCATATTAAATGATAGATGATAAACGCTATATATAAATAGTTTTATACTGTTTAATTATTTCAATATTTCTTGGACTAGATTCCAACCACGTTATCCTGTTAGATTGGCAGAGAAGACTTAATATCATTCAAGGTATTGCTCAAGGTCTTCTTTACCTTCATAAATCTTCAAATTTAGGAGTGATTCACCGAGACTTAAAGCCGAGTAATATTCTACTTGATAATGAGATGAAACCAAAAATATCTGATTTTGGCATCGCAAGAATGATTGGATTGAAAGAATATGAAGAAATCACAAATAGAGTCATTGGAACTTTGTAAGTACACATATAAATTATGGTTTTATTGATATAAGTAATTAATTAGCCTCTATTGTTTCAATTAAAGGCTAAATGTTCATATTTTTTTTCAGCGGATATATGCCTCCAGAGTATGTTTCAAAAGGTGTTATATCAACTAGAACTGATGTTTTTAGTTTTGGAGTGCTAATACTCGAAATTGTTAGTGGCAAGAAGAACTGTTACTTCCATGAATATCCCTACAATCTTATAGGATATGTACGTTCTGTATCAACTCGTTCAATAAATATGCATCATTAATCAGAAGTTCCATATATAAAAAATACCTTTCTATATAAATGTGTTTCAGGCATGGATGTTGTGGAATGAAGGTAGAGCGCTCCAACTAATAGACCCTATACTGAACGGAACATACACGGCTAATGAAATGTTGAAATACGTACATATTGGTCTCCTGTGTGCGCAGGACAAAGCTAAGTATAGACCTAACATGCGAGATGTTGTTTCTTTTCTGTCAAATGAAACACCTGTATTAGCAGAACCCAAAATCTCCCCGAACGTAATTGTGAAAGACACCAAATTGCCTGATAACGGTGAAGAATATTATTCTTGTAATGATGTAACAACTTCACCACAGGATGGAAGATGAATGTTCTAGGATTCCTTAAATTGATGATAAGGGGTGGATTAGTTTTTCCAACAAGAAAATCATAATATATCTACGAGCTTCAGAGGCATAATTTTACCCTCAACAAGCTTCAATGATAGTTCCATTCGTTCTTTGTCTAATACTAACAGGGTATTTGACATTTTAAGGGCGATCACATTCGAAAGTTTTGTCAATCATCATAATGAACTAAACTTGCGCCAAAAAAAAAATCAAGTTAGGTAAATGCACAGGTTCCAGTGCAGCCGTACCTGAAATCCAGACCGCCCCATAATCAGCTTTATTACAAAATTTACCACGGCGCCTTATCAACTTGACCATAAAGCCCCATCTGTTTGTCAATTTCATCATAAGTAATACAATCAACACCAAACCCGCATCATAACTAAAAATCAAGAACCATCAATGTGATGTATTAAGTACAAAAAGAAGTAGAACGAGTAGAACAAAATGCTTCAGTAACGTAGCCAAAAAATATGTAATAATGCTGTATGAAGGGAAAATATACTGACTAAAGGGTAAAATGAAAGCAAACTTCCCAAGTGGAACCTAGAAAAGAGAAAGAAAGTTCAACATTTCAAATTTATGATAGAATAGAGTGATCTTTACATGATACCATGAATTAAGATTGGCAAGCAGCAGACTGGAAGAAAACATCAAGATAACTGAAGGAGGAACCAGGACAACTCATCTCCTCCACCATTGCTGTTGTGACCTATCCGTCTCCTCCTTTTCAGTATCTTCCTCTCCTTCTTCCTCTTTCTTTTCTTCCTCTTCTTCATCCTCTTCAGGAGGATCTGCAGGCAATGGAGGTGGCAAAGGGGTCTTCATTGGACTAAATTTGGGGAATATATCAGGTCGTCGTGCTGGCTTAGGCCTTTCCCATTCCTGTTAGTAGGTGTTTTCAACCAATCATCAGCTCATGTATTGAATAGCAACAGATTGAGAAGCGGAAGAGTTTGTAATACCACAAAACATAAAATTACCAAAATGAAAGGTTAAATTATTATAAGTTAACCAGATTATGGAACTATGGAAAAGAAAATTCTGGAAAGAGTAGTCCAGTTTACTATCTAGTATCTTCTACCGAGACAAGTTCCCTTATTTATACCATCAAACTGGAAAATAATTATCAATGGGGGAGGAAGGGAAGTGCTTGCTGTGAAGTATCTCTTTATTTACCATGACTTCAAGTATGCAGAAGAAGATACGGATATTGAGTAAGGTCCTGAAGAATAAAAAATGAAGTTCACTATCACAGCTTCCAAATACAAACATTTCACATTTATCTGAGAGTATAAACATAATATTGATCATTATAACGCATTTTAGGGTAGTCAACAAACTTGCATTGTACCACAAGGAGCAAAATGTCATTCTGTTTTCGAACTGACTAAATGCATTAAACAGACTACAGTACAAACTCTGCTTATGAATCATTCAACCAAGCATCACAACAAGCTGGCATATCATGAGTCCTGTCTATACAAACATATATATTTATACAGTGATTAATCATTCAAGTTCTAATTCTAGGGGCAGGTTATATTTACAACTTTTTTTATTACAAACTACACTAAGTACGACTGGTCATACTTTAATCATACAGTGTGCGACCGATCGTACTTAGTGTAATTTGCACAAAAAATTTGTAAACGGATCCTATCCCCTAATTCTATCTTAACCTCTTAGTCAACCCCTAATCACCAAAGCGAATAAAAATAGATTAAAAAAAAAAAAATAGACTCTTGTACAAGGTTCAGCCAATATATTGGGTAACAAACTCTCCGCACTTGAGTTAGGGCATATAGTTGCTGAGCAGTGAAAATGCTTGAAGACAAGCAAAAAGGCGAGGATTAACTCTCTTCTTAGAAGAAGATAAAATATTAATCATAAAGAGCCTTGAGATTTTCATAAACATTCAGCGTAGTGAGCTTGTATAACCATTATAGTTCAGCGTAGTGAGCTTGTAAATCCTTGTTGGTGCCGAAAAACTAATATTCATATTCAAATTAAACTTGACCAATTTTTTTTTCGTTTTATTTCAACCTGCTAGGTATACAAATCAACCCTTAGTTGAAATCAAATTCAGACACTGTAATCATTCAGTGAGGCTACGCAATCCTTTTTATTATTACTTGTCCGCGAAGCAATTTAAGTCAACAAAATTTCCAGTCCAAAATATCTAGAGAGAGAACGGGCTTACGATTGGGAAATCGAGAGGTGAACGACGAGTCATCTTCTTCTCCTCGGGAGCCATGCGAACGAGGTTCCTCCGAAACCGAAGAATGCGTGGCGGAAGGAGAGGGCGAAAGGAGCATCGTCCATTATTGAAGGAACAAGATTTGGGAAAAGAACACGAAGAAGAAGAAGAAGAAGAAGCATTCACATATAGAGAAGATATAGGTGCCTTTAGGCTCAGCAACGCCATGTGCAGAATCTCTAAAAAAAAAAAAAGGAAAGGGAGAGAGATTCATATTCAACATATTTTTCCTGGCCTGGTTCATTTAGTAGACTATTAGCTTAAAAAATCTTTATTTATATTTTTTTAATTTTTAATTTTTAATAAAGAAAATAATTAAATAAATATTCTAAACACTTGTTAGAATATTATATAAATTTGTATATATTTTAATAAATAAATAAATAACCTTGTACACTATTTTTTTTTCAAACACTTGGTAGAAGTATATATTTTAATATGACATTAAGTATCCTTATTTATAATGAGTTAATCCATTTGGTGCCATCTTTATAGTATCATTGTTGCAAATTTGAATTGTGTTTGTGAGAGATAAAATATATCAAATGAGATGTTATTGCGTAGATCTCGAAAAGTTATGTGGAATCAAAAAAAGAATTAACTCATTCGGATACCCAAGTCAAAAGTTATGGCCTTATAAAATTTTACGGTTAAATTATTAATTTTTTGTGCCACGTGTTAAAACCAGATGAGTCACGCCTAATTTAGGTGTGAATGCCTTGAGAGTCACGCCTAATTTGGGCGTGAATAGTCACGCCCAATTTGAACGTGAATGACTGCAATAGATTCGTAGATAATTTCGAAATAGCTATATTTTCGTAATTATTTATTAAAATAATAATATTTTAACTTTTTTCCCCTAACTTCTATATCTCTCACTAATGATTTGTTTGTGGATGATTGATTCACAATGTGAAATGTGAAGATCCATTACCAAGAAATGTAAATAAAGACAAGAAAGCTAGCTTCTCCAAGAACAATAGATCCCTAATTATATTATTAATCAGGCGACGACCATGCATCATCATCGCCATCAAATCGTGAAAATAACAACCATGCAATCCATTTGCTGTTTCGACCAACATCAACGCAAGAGTTTATCATATGCATTTTTTTTTTTTTGGTGAAAATCATATGCATTTAATTTAGCAGAGAGGCCATCAAACAAAATACCAGTGAATTCTTGATTGAGGAAAGATGATTTTCACATTTTAATCTTCTATTATCTTTATTTCCCTTTTCGTAAGAAAATGAAAATATGAATTGGGCCAGGTAACGAATATAGTAGTGGGCCAAGGTAGATTTTATTTTTCTTTTTTTAAAATTTGTTTTCATTTTAATTTTTTATTATTATTTTCAATATTTTTTAACTTGACTAAAATCTAGCGAGACTAATCCCTCAAAGCTATATCACAACTACGAGTATTTTATAATTGTTTTCTCGATAATTTTAATAATTCTTTCTACGCAATTATTTTTATAATTTTCACATTTTATATCTATAAAATGAGGAAGGATATAGTTATAATTTTTTTTTACAACCATATCTTAATACCGTTGATTTCTATCAATCAACAGTTATTATTTATTGTGAATTAATAATTAATTAATGAGTTTAATTTATGAAAATCATAACCGTTGATTGAGGTTAATCAACAGTGTTAAGATATAGTTGTAAGAGATTGTAAAAAAAAAAAGTTATAAGTATAACCTAGCTCATATTATATTGTTGAAAAATAAATAAATTTGTGCATGAGTTTGAGATAAGGGAGAACAAAATCCCGAATATTATGACAACGAAATTAATATACGAATGTGCAGGCTGAAGTAGTTAAATCCAAAAAGAATGGTAGTTTTTTTCGTGCCTAAAGATGACAACAGAAAAGGACAGGCAAATGTTGAGTGTTCAAGGGAAGCTGGAGGCTGAAGTAGATAAGTACAAAAAAATAGTTGGTAAATGACATTTAGATGAGAGAGAACAAACCTGAATAATACAAGTATACAACAACCAAATTAATAAGAACAAGGAGGAGGCTGAAATACTTGAGTCCAAAAAAATAGTAATTTTCCTAATGACAAAAAAAGGATAACCAAATGTTGAGTATTCAAGGCCCAAGGGACCCGGCGGCTGAAGTAACAAGATGACAACAGCAAATGTTGTACCTATTCAATGAAAATAACTGAATTCATGATTGGCGATCAACTCAAACGGAGTAAAAAATTTAAAACAGCCAGTGAGTTCAATTTTAAAATAAAAAAAAAAATAGTATTAGTTCAATGTGAGAATTAAAAATAGTGTTATGTAATTGATGTGTCTAATAAAAAAAGGTAAATTAGGATGTACAAGACTACAAGGCTCTCGATCTTGTGAGGCAATGATGAGGGTTGGCTTACTCAACCTTATGCCATGAACTTATCTCACCTTCTAATTGATGTGCCTCATAAATTGAAAAAATTAAATAGTAATTACATTTTTTTTCCGTAAAAATGTTAAAATATATAATTGTGTCAGGATAAGCAAGTTTAAATTTAATAGTCAGTGCTTTTGCAAGGACAAAAATTCAAGCGTGTGAGGTAATATTTATAAAAAGAAACAACATTATTTGAAATTTTTGATAAAGATTTCGTTTTGAATTTATTTACAGATCAAATGTATATCTATAACATATTAAAAGTGAAACCATATAGTTTTTAATATGTTTAGAAAAAAGGGAAAGGATATTGTGAGAACCAAGTTATGTTACTACCAAGTGACTACCAATCAATCTCACCGTTAGATCGATTATCTTGATCCAACGGTTACATTTATTTCCATCTTTGTATCACATTTAAAGTGAAAACATAAAATATGCGAAATTATAACCATACAAAGGTGTAAATATAAAGTATTAAATTTGGGAAATATACAAAGATGGAAATAAATATAACCGTTGGATAAAGATAATCGATCTAACGGTAAGATTGATTAGTAGTCACTTGATAGTAACATAACTTGGTTGTCACAATATCTTTCCCCTAGAAAAAAAAGTAAATACATTATCACATTTAAATGTTATATAAGAATCAACTCTAGTTTAAGTTATTAGGTAAAAGAAGATGAATAATTTTATGATTTTATTTTATATCTTTAACACATTATTACACGAGAACCAATTAGACTTGAAGAGTGAATAATACATATATCCATCTACGTGTGTTAAAAAATGTAATAATATTTATTAGAAGATTATTAGAAAAATATAAGCAAAGCAAAAAAAGATTATTAGAAAAATATAGATGAGAAGTTTCCAATTATGGATCATTTGGCCACAAGGACTCTAATATATATCATGTCATATAACAAACTACTCTCTTAAAATTTTAAGCTTTTGGATTAATTTAGTTCACTGTATGACACCAAAACTTTTACAAAATCCAAAGGATGTAGAGTTTGATTATATCCACTCTGGTTTTTATAAAAAAAAATGAAAAAGAAAAATAAATTTGAATTTAAATATAAGATAATAAACAAAACAAATACATACATTATTCACGCTTCAAACTTCAAAAGAAATATGCATAAAAAAATATAATAAGAGATAATATAAAATACATGCATTCACCTAACTATTTGAACTTTTTGTTGAATTAATTATTCACAAATATATTTATATATCTGAATTTGTAAGAGAAGGAGCCCAATTATAATGGTTGATTTGAAAATAAAGGAGTTTATTTCAACAACTTTATACTTTTTATTTTATCATATTTTAGCATTTGATTTTCTTATAAATTGTTATAACTTCATAATTCCTTTTCTAAAATACATAACTAACTAATTTTACAATAGCCGAATTCTTAAATATTTACGCGACTAAAACAAAAAAATGAAATAAAATAAACAATACTTTATAGGGAAAAGTGTGTATAATTTCCACACCAAACAAAAATATGTATAATTTTAAAGGATGTAAAGTTGTGTCATTTTAAGTGAGAGCAAGAGATAGATAAAAGAGGAGAGAGTAGACAAAAAAATATAAAAGTGTGGGTCCTACCTCTTTGTTAGAGTGAAAGAATATAAGTTGTGTCATTTAAAAGGAAAAATATTTTTCCCTACTTCATAACTTACGAAAAAAAATATTTCATTCATAATGCAAATTAATTTTTCATATTTATAGTGTGTTTATAAATAATCCTGTTACCAAAAACAAAACAAAAAAACAAATAATCTGATATGGCCTTATCTTTAGGTGGCGTTTGGTACAGGAGAAATTTTTATTTGTCCGGAAATCTCGATTCTCAAAAATATGATTTTTACATCCAAATTATGATAATATGCAGAAATTTAAAATTTTGAAAAATTTAATTTCCCGGGAATCCCGTAGAATACCACGTACCAAACAGCTCTACCTATTTTTTAAAGAGACTTTTTTTTTAAGATTTAAGTCTGTTATATTTACTAAATATGTTAAATGAGGTCTAAAATGAAATAAGCCGAATATAAACTATTTAGCATAATTAAATTTCTAATTATGAACACACTATAAATATGAAAAATTAATTTGCATTATGAATGAAATATTTTTTTCGAAAGTTATAAAATAGGGAAAATGTTTATCCTTTTAAATGACACAACTTATATCCTTTCACTGTGAGATCCATCCCTTTATAATTTTTTGTCCACTCTCTCCTCCTTTATCTATCTCTTTTTCTCAATTAAAATGACATAACTTTACGTCCTTTAAAATGATACACAATTCTCCCTTTTACGTTTGGTTTTCAAATCCCACTCTAAAGAAAAAAAATGATTTTATTGTTGGAATAAATTTTAAATAACCGTTTTTTTATTAATGAGTCAGTTATGTCAGTTAGAATATTAATGAATCAGTTATGTCAGTTGAAATATTAATGAGTCAGTTATGTCAGTTATAAAGTAATGAGTATATTACATGTGGAGGTATGTTGGTCAGTTTTATAGTTTATAAATAGTCTTTGATAATTTATATGAAATATAAATAAAATAGAAAGTGCTTTTAAGCAGGTTTTATAGAAAAAGCTTTCATGGATACTTTTGTGATTGTATCTTGGTGTGGATATTCAATTCTAACATTTATTTCTATATATATATATATATATATATATATATTAGAACACAGTGTTTAGTATTTTTCTCCGCTAAGTGAATTAAACGACGCCAGAACTTAAATAACAACGTTGTTTGCCTCAAACGTGAACGTATTATTGGCTACAAAAAATTCCGTTCACGAAGGAGGCGATGTCACCCAGCTTAACCAACAAGTAACGTTGCAGTTGCAACTAAATAAATTCAAGCCCACCATCACATTTCTCTGCATTCTGCAACGCGTGCAGAGTAGTGAGATAAAAACTCTTATCATCAAGTTGATATATATATAATTAATGGATTTTTATAGAGAGTTTGTAGCAGGAGGCTTTGGAGGCACTGCTGGTGTGATCTCTGGTTACCCATTGGACACACTTCGCATCCTGCAACAGAGCTCAAACAATGGTTCTGCCTTAACCATCGTTAAAAATGTTGTTGCCAAGGAAGGACCAGCTGCTCTCTACCGTGGCATGGGTGCACCTTTGGCCTCTGTTACTTTTCAGGTTTCTTTTTCTTTCTTTTCCATCTTTTATTTTTATTTTTAGATTATTTAATATTGGAAAAGACAATAAAAGATAATCTCATCAAAAGTCCGTAAAATGTTAGGTTTTTATGGTGAAGCGAAAAACCTTATCCATGATTCCAAGAATCCGATTAAATTTGAGCTCATTCGTCTGATATAATTACCCAAATGCATCATTATCTCCTTTTTTTTTTATCTTGTTTTAAGTTTTGGTGAAACATACGTCACATGCATGGGGTTTATTCATCCCTTTATCATTAATTTATGGGGTTTGATTTTCTCATGTTGTGACTCAAGTAGTGGTGGCTCCCCCTAATTTCGGAGCTGGAATTCTCCACATTTATTAAAAAAAGAAAGAAAAAAAAAAAAAAAGATTTGCACGCAAATCGAAGATCACAAAATGAGACTTCAATTCTCATGCAATATGAGAAAATATTTTCCCTTAATTTATAACGTCGGTGACCACGACCTTATCATTAGTGTGTTGCAAGTGAATTACTTCACGAACCATCCTCACCCTATAACAATCTTAATTTGTTATATGAGTTTTATAATAGTTTTCTTGTAGGAAAAGTGTTTGTGTTATGTTATAGAGATTCGTTTTGCGTGTCAAAAATTTTTTATTTTTTTTACTGTGGGCCCCACAAAATATTGTGAATGTAGGAAAAATTTTCTGATCATGTTAAGTTATAGAAGATAAACCCTTGTTATATAGCATTCTATTTCTTCTCACTATATGTACGATAATATGTGTTGAAGTAGATTTTGCAAATTGCTTAAACCGTCCTGCCCTACTAGTGCCGTATCTCTAACGGCCTGCTTACTCCACATTTTTAAAATAGGATGAAAAAACAATCCATTTTTTTCATGATCAGCTAAAAGGTCAACCTGCTTAAATAATAAAAACATATTATAAAAATTAATACAAGACAAGTAGCAATAGAGACTAATACGATTACAAAACCAAAAATATTAAATCTATCAAATCAATAACTAGCAAAACAAATAAAAAAACAACAACGAATGAACAGTCCCGCCCAACCCGAATGCAGTGTGGATTTCAAAAGGAATGAAGCACCCATCAGTGAGTATATACTATATTCCTAAATAATTTCTTTAAAAAAAAAATAGGTCTATAATAATAGGACATGATCAATTTACATTATTTGTGTAAGAATAAAAAATCTTACAAATATTAATTTCCAATAAATTACAACTATCAGATATACAAAACTAACGGTTAAAATTGAGTGTAAGATTTATTATTTTTATGACGGTGTAAGAAGATCTTTTCCCATAATAATAATAATAACATATTGGGAAAAGTTCAAAAAACTCTATGATATTGCTTTGAATCACTTACAACCATGTTCTTTTTTTTAATCACTTAAACTCATGTGATTTTCTCTATCTATACCCTCTTAAACACTGTTAGAAAATTAACTAAAGATACTTATTTTACCCTTCTTGTGAAAATTTAGAACACTTAATAAAAAACTAAAAGAAAAAAAATAGTAAAAAAAACAAATATGTCAAAATAAATAAAAAAGTAGAATAAGACCAAAAAAATAGAAGAAACCAAATGATGGTAGCTTGATCAGTTGGCACAGTACCCATCTGTAGGAGGGATTTACAGTTTTAATCCTGGACCCGCCCCGAACATAATTGCCTCCATCGGAGGATACTTGTGATTTATTCCAAAAAGAAAAGAATAAAAGAACAAATATATTAAAAATCACAACAGTGACAAAAAAGACTAAAATTAAGAAAAATGGAAATAATCCAAATAAAAAAACATACCAAAGACAAAAAAATTAGAAGAAAAAATTAAGATAAAAAATAAAATAAAAACAAATAGAATAAAAATAAATCACAATTATGAGTTTCCAATATACTTAGTTTTATTTTTTTCTTTTTTGTCCTTCGCCTATTTTATTTAGATATGTTTGGTCTTTTTTATCTATTTTATTCTCAATTTTATTTAGTCTTGTGCCACCCCATTTACTAAGACTTTCATAAAAACAAAATTAAAAAGAAAAGAGAGAATAAAATAGAGATATAAAAAGGATCAAATATATCTAAAAAAAAATATACCAAGGAAAAAAATAAAAGCAAATATACTGAAAATTCATAACTGTGATTTTTTCTTTTTTTATATTTTTTATTTAGACACATTTGATTTTTTTTACTATTTTTTTTGTCTTTTGTTAAATGTTCTGATTTTTCATAAAATCTGATCTTATTTTTCTTTTCTATTTTATGACTTTATTTTTTTCTCCGAAGAAGATAAAATATGTATACTCAGTTAATTTTTTAAAAATGTTAAAAAAGAGTGTGGATGTAAAAATTACAAAATGTAAAGTGATTAAAAATATATAAACAATTTAAGGGTTTATCATCTATCATTTAACATGATCACAAAAAATATCCTACACACACAACATTTTATGGGACCCGCAGCAAAAAAAAACTCTGGCACACAAAACGAATCTCTATAACATACCACAATCATTTTTCCTACAACATAACGCTTATAAAACTCATAATTTAAAGCAATAATACAAGAGATTTTTAAACTTTTCCCTTACCATATTTTATTGTCGGACATATCTATTGGGCCAGCGAGTGGAGGCTTCAACGAAGAAAAAAGGGGCTAACTTCCCGATGGTGCGATCCATTTGGCGGTCCGTATCCATAGGCCATTCATAGCTATTGAAAATTTAAAGAAATGACAATTAATAGATAACCCATAAGATTAGTCTATTCCCATGTAAATATGTTTGGCATAACTATATCATTGTTTATTCTTTTTCATCTTTTTTTTAGTAGAGACATATGTAGCACCTATACCGGGACACGTGACACGATACGACATGATACTCCAACACGTTAATTCTAAAAATATTAGATTTCGACACGTTAGGACACGTTTTGATATTAAATAATATTTTTAATTTATGTAGTGTATATTATATTTAATATTCAATAATTTAACAAAAAAATGAATATAAATTTATAAAATTCATAAATTTTGCAAAGAAACATGAGATATCTTAAATATTTATATTAAACTCAATAAAATAGTAATCGTAATCCAACGAATCTAATAGTTGGAACTAAAAACTCAACGCGTGACGCAACCTTTAAACCTTTTTTGAATTTCTATAACGCGTGTTGGAGTGTCGAGGAGTGTCGGAGTGTCCGAGAGTGTCGAAAAATGTCGAACACGCCAGAATTTTTGAAATGTCGGTCGTGTAGAGAGAGTCTTCTTTTTCATCTCTAATAGCAAATGTAATTGACTTTAAGCTATTGTTTTGTTTTTCTGGCTACAGAGTGCTATGGTTTTCCAAATTCATTCAGTTCTCTCAAGGGCATTTAGCTCGTCTGTTTCAGCCAATGACCCTCCTTCACTCAAGGGTGTTGCTTTAGGAGGAGTTTGTGCAGGTGTTCTCCAAAGCACATTGCTCTCCCCTATTGAGTTGGTTAAAATTCGCCTTCAGCTTCCCAACACATCCCAATTGACACAACCACAGAAAGGCCCTGTAAGTGTCGCTAAGAACATATGGAAAATGGAGGGTCTTCGTGGCATTTATCGAGGACTTGGCATCACTATGCTCAGAGATGCACCTGCATATGGATTCTACTTCTGGACATATGACTATGCGAGGGAAAAACTTCATCCAGGTTGCAGAGAAAGTTGTCAACAAAGCTTGAATACTGTGTTAATAGCAGGAGGATTGGCTGGGGTAGCGAGTTGGATTTCTAGCTACCCTTTTGATGTTATAAAGACAAGATTGCAGGCTCAGACACCTTCTTCGTTGAAATACAAAGGCATTGTGGATTGCTTTAGGAAGAGCATTAAAGAAGAAGGGTACGTTGTGCTTTGGCGGGGTTTAGGAACTGCTGTCATTAGAGCGTTTGTAGTGAACGGTGCTGTGTTTTCGGCTTATGAGATCACTCAAAGGTGTCTCTTTAAGAACCAAAGCATTCAAATGTAGGAAGGAATCGAGGGGCATTTTGCTCCTCATAAACTTCACTCACCCATTTGGTAATTGCATCGAGCAATTGCCAAACGCCAAACATATCTTTTTTTTTTCTTTATTGTTTGGATCAATATTCAAATAAAGGATGGCCTTTTGATTTTCTTGTTTTTGTTTCTAATTGTGTTTTACTTTAGAATATCGATAGGTAGATAAACTCAATCTTATTAAACTCGGTATGGTTATTGATCAACTATGTAGCACCAACACGAGACACGATATGACACAACACTCCGACACGTTAGTTTTAAAAAATGTTATATTTTGACACGTTAGGACACGTTTTGATATTAAATAATATTTTTAATTTATATAGTGTATATTATATTTAATATTCAATAATTTAACAAAAAAATGAATATAAACTTATAATATTCATAAATTTTGCAAAGAAACATAAGATATCTCAAATATTTATATTAAACTTAATAACATGGTAATCGTAATCCAACGAATCTAATAGTTGGAACTAAAAACTCAACGCAACGCAATCTTTGAACTTTTTTTGAATTTTTATAACGCGTGTTGAAGTGTTGGGGAGTGTCCGACAGTGTCAGGAAGTGTCGGACACGACACGTCATGATTTTTGAAGTGTCGGTGCTTCATAGCCAGTCAAGGTATTAAGTCATTGGGTCACTGATTGAGTCGCATGACTAATAAGTATATATAAATCTACAATTTATATTAAAATAACCTTAAATATACTCAAATATCTGTAAAAAGATGATATTAATTACAAATATTTTAATATGAAAAATAATAAATTACACATCATTGTCCAACAAAAAATCAATAAAACATATAATATTTGTGATACTGGTGCTTCAGATTCAGTACACGATATCTCTAACTATAAATCAAATCAAATAAAAATTCGTTACACATTGCATAACCAAGATAATAATTAGTGTTGTAGGTACATAACTTATGTAACTCAATAAGCAACAGATCATTCAAATATTTCAAAAGAAAATAAATCATTTGTGTGTAAGAGTAAAAAAAATAAGAGTAAAGTCTCTTTGAAGTTCTAACAAAGAACACGGTTCCCATTTTCGTCATTTACAAAAAAAAAACATCCATACTAGTTTTTTTTTTGGGACTAAATTGGGTTTTCGTTGAATTTCTGAGGAACCACATTTTCAAAGAACTAGAATTGTAGAGGGACCAAAAGTTAACTTTTTATTTGTAAGGGACGAAGGTGGAGACCGTATATTTTGTAGCGACCCAAGAGGGGTTTTACTCAAGAAATAAAGATATCAATTAATGAGAACAAACTAATTTTATTTTATTTTTGAATCGGGCAGGGTCACCGAATTTTATAGAAATTGGCCGGGTCGCACCAATTCTATTACATGTTCAGTCCAATATAAAATCGAACCGAATACATAATTGGTTGATCAATTTCTCCGTCGATTCGATTTTTACAACCTTGGATAAACTAGTAAGGCATAAAATAGTTTTATTTCAAATCAAACCAAAATCTATATTTACAACATGTCAATTGTCAAGAATGAAAAAAAATTATCCACCAAAAAAAAAAAGAATGAAAACAAATATGTAATTAATATAATTAGAAAATAATTTAAATACATTCAAATTTGATCACATTTAAGTGTATTTATATATTTAGATTTGACTGATTTAAAATAATGAATTTTTAGAGGAGAAAGTGTGGAATTATAACCATTTATTGGAAATTCAAGAGATTAAATTTTAATGACTTCATTTGTTATAAATGTAAATGCGCTTTATTACGATGTCAATATTAATGATTTCTTAATAAACAATTATAACGCTACATTTTTTCATTCTAAAATACCCTACTAACTTTCATACATAAAACCCAAATTTATATATTTACACACGAGAAAACTTAAGACCAAATTAACCAAGGAGAAGAATATTGTAGCAATTAATTAATTTTATTACCAATCAATTTCACCGTTAGATCGATTATGTTAATCCAACGGTTATATTTATTTTTATCTTTATATGGTTATAATTCCTCATATTTAATACTTTATATTTATTTTTACATTTGTATGTTTATGATTTTCATCGCATTAAATATGGGAAAATGTGTGCCATCTTAAAGAATGTAAAACTGTGTAATTTTAAGTAAAAGAAAGAAATAAATCATGGGTGTGAAGATGGACAAAAAAAATAAAAATAAAGGTATGAATCTCGGATTTGGATCATCTCATGTGGAAAAAAAATTGGTCATGTGATTTAATTACAACCACTCATTGATGATGAGATAAGAAAGAGAAAAATATATGATTTTAAATGAATGATTATGATAAAATAATATGACCATATGATCGAATAAATCTTTGGTGCTACTGTTGCACCAAAGGTTCAGTACATCCTACTAATAGAAATATTACTTTACCATATGAAAGTCCATGGATCTCTTCTATTAACGAGAGTGAGAACGAAAAACTAAGGGTCTGTTTGATTGTGTTCTGATTTTTTTATTCTTAAAACTGTTTTGTAAAATAGTTATGGAAATAGTTATTTTCTATGTTTTTTTCTTTTTGAAAGTTAAAAATCAAAACAGAAAACAAAAACAACTCAGACATGTTCTCTAAATTTGATTCTAAAAATAAAAAAATAGTTATAGTTTTCAAAACATTTTTTACAAAACAGATCTTACCAAACGAGTTTTTTAGTTTTTTTGTTCTGAAAACTAAAAAACTGTTTTCCAAAACAGAAATCAAAGAAAGACTTTTTCCTATTATAATTTAAAAAAGGGAAAGGTTATAGTTACAACTTTTTTTACAACCATATCTTATCACCATTATTTTCCGCCAATCAACGGTTATCATTTATTATGAATTAATAATTAATTAATAAATTTAATTTACTAAAATGATAACCGTTGATTGACAGAAATCAACAAATATGATTGTAAGAGGTTGTAAAAAAATATGTTGTAAGTATAATCTCTTTCTTTAAAGAGTAAATACCCTTTTTGGTCCCTGGCAATATCTACGAAATCCTTTTTAGTCCCTGGCAATAAAAAAGGACCAAATTGGTCCCTAAAATTATGAAAAAAGGTCACGTTAGTCCTTCTGTCAACTCCTCCGTCATGGTCAAACTAACGGTGCCCATGTGGCACGTTAGTCTGCTGACGCGGACTGGACGGTTGACACGTTGGAACTACAAACGACGTCGTTTGCAAGCAAATGGGTTGCAATGTGTGTAACAGAGAGTACGACATTGTTTCCTCTTCTAATAATGAACCCTAATAATGAAAAAACCCCAAATTCCTTCAATCGAACCCTAAATCGGAAACTCCATCCCCCAAATTGATGAGCAAATCCCTAATGTCTGCACTTTGATGATTGAAACTCGACGACAGTAAAACCCATCAACTGGATTTCTGGGCGTGGGAGAAGATGAGTGCAAGACCACAATCTGTGAGGATTGGCTCTGACTCAGTAGATGAAATCCCATTAAGTCAAGAAGGCCCTTCAGAAGTTGGTAGTTCTCAGCCACATCAAGGCAACATCAGAGGAGGCAGCCCACCTCCTTCAAATCTAGAAGAAGCAAATGCAGTGTTGACAGAAGAGACAATGAAGGCAGCAAGCAGTGGCACACGAAGCAGATTTTTGCACTTCATGACAACACCTGATTTCAAGCCACCAAGGCAATCCTCAAGAAAATGAGCTACCGATGAAGAAGAACAAGGGAGTAGTGTATGAGCCAACTGACAAGGAGTGGATATAATGGGATTTTTTTGTAAATTCTGGCCATTTGTTTTTGGAGGCCTTATATAGTTATAATGTAAATTTTTTTGATGCATGGCCATATTGTATTTATAGGCCTCACTTATGATTCCTATTAGTTGGCTTTTATTTGTAATGCACTATTGGATTCTAGTTCTAGGAAGACAATTATGTGTAAATGGTTATATTCTGGATATGCATGTTATTTGGCAGGTTGATGAATGTGATAATTTCATCTCCATTTGATGTTTTTAACTGAGTTGGTCAATTAGCTGAGGCATGGTCATGTAGCTGCCATATTTTCTGGTTACTGGTTTGTGCAATTTAGTTTGGTTCACAGGTTGATGAATGTTGCAGCTATTATGTGGCAGGGTTGATGCATGTCATAATTGCATTTTCTGGTTCTTATGTTTTTTAAGAGAGTTAGCTTGTTGTTGGTCATTTAGCTGCCACATTTGCATTCTGGTGGAGGTTTGAGAGGGACTAATTTTCTGGTTGCAGGGACCAATTAGGACCCCGACACTCATTGTGAGGGACCAATTTGGACCCCTACATACTGCATTTATGTTGTTAAGTGCATTTCTGATGGCAAGGGACAACAAGTGTATCTGATGTAATGCACTACTGTTTTTTAAAATGAGTGCTGCATTTTGTTGATTTGGACATCAACAACTGATGTCCTATAATTCTGGTATCAGGGACCAATAAGTGCCCCGTGGACTTTGTCAGGGACCAAAACGACCCTCGAGAAACATTGCCAAGGACCTAAATGGTCCTCGTGTTTTGCAATCAGTAACAAAATATGCATAACATTATGCAACTTCTGTATCAGCAATTTCATGAGTTATGCATCTATATCAGTAGCAATCTATATCAGTTTGTGATACAATGTAGCAATCTTTTATCCTTCAATCGATGCCTAACTGTGCAATAGTCCATACTAACAGAAACTTAGCATCCAGTACAACATTTCACCAAGGCACAAATATATGATGCCATCATAAAAAAGAGGAATACATTCAAGGCTTTTTTATAATAGGCCATATGATAATACACACAAACAGATTGACATTAATACATAATTTGTATAACATAAAGAAGGAGTACTTATTACAATTCACTGAAGGAAAAATACATTTGGGTCATTTGTTTTCACTTTTACCATGCTAACAACAAACATACAGATCCTGATCACACCAACACAAGCACCTAAGACCCTAGCTGACCTATCAACTGTCCTAATTTTTTTGTCCATCCTATCTAACTCCCCCACCATCTTCAGGTATACATCATTCAGTTTTCTTTCCTGCTGATGAAGCTTCATTCCTTGCTCACTAATCTTCACATCTTGCTCTCTCATCATCATGTCCACATACTTCAACTTGAAATTAATTTCAGCAACATCCAACTCCACATTGTGAATTCTTGCATCTTCCAGCTCAATCCGCTCATTACACATGTCATATACCCATCTAAAAAAAAAAAAAATCACAAAACGGCTTTTTCTCCTGCAAAAAAAAAACCACAGTTAGTAAGTGTTCCAACTCAACAAAGGGGCAAATTACACATTGATACCTTGAAATTAGGACACCCAAGGAAAGCCCTGTTTGGGTTCCTCTCAGTTTTGGAGGTATAGACAATACTTTGTCTCCCACATTTGCACCTCCAATCGGCGGTCCTTGTCATTGTTCTTCCCCCCATTGGTTTACTCCCACTTGATCCCCCCATGCCAGAAGAAACACTCATCTTCTCCCACGCCCAGAAATCCAGTTGATGGGTTTTATAGTCGTTGAGTTTCAATCATCAAAGTGCAAATATTTTGGGGGCATATTGCTGTTTAGGGATTTGCTCATCAATTTGGGGGATGGAGTTTCCGGTTTAGGGTTCGATTGAAGAAATTTGGGGTTTTTTTTTCATTATTAGGGTTCATTATTAGAAGGGGAAACGATGTCATACTCTCCATTACACACATTGCAACCCATTTGGAAGAAAACGTCGTCGTTTGTAGTTCCAACGTGTCAACCGTCCAGTCCGCGTCAGCAGACTAACGTGCCACATGGGCACCGTTAGTTTGACCGTGACGGAGGAGTTGACAGAAGGACTAACGTGTCCCTTTTTTCATAATTATAGGGACCAATTTGGTCATTTTTTATTGCCAGGGACTAAAAAGGATTTCGTGAATATTGCTAGGGACCAAAAAGGGTGTTTACTCTTCTTTAAAGAACATAGTAAGAAACGCACCGCTGAAATCACACCCATGACTAACGTCTACCACGTGTAAAGCATTCATCGGTTACCTGATAAGTCGCTTTCGTTTCGAACTATGTGATTGAAAAGATTGTCTCTTTTTCTTTCATTCCTACTCCCAGAAAAGGGTAGAAACTTTTTTCGAGATTGGGAGAACAGCGCAGAACCGAGTAAAGAAAATCCCATTAGCAACTGTTCTAAGGAACTGTGAGGAAGTGCTACACCTTACACCAACCATTTGATCCCCTTAAGAAGCTGAATGCCAATTGATCTCATTTAAATTTTGGGAGTTCGAGGAGTGAGAGCAAGATGGTAATGGATTTTTGGCCAGAATTTCTTGCGAGCAGTTCGGGTAGAGAGTTTGTAGCAGGAGGCTTTGGAGGCACTGCTGGTATAATCTCTGGTTACCCATTGGACACACTACGCATCCTGCAACAGAGCTCTAAAACTGGCTCTGCCTTCACAATCCTCAGAAATGTGGTCGCCAAGGAAGGACCATCTGCTCTCTACCGTGGCATGGGTGCTCCTTTGGCCTCTGTTACTTTTCAGGTCTTTTTTTCTTTTCTTTTTTTACTTCCATCATTCAATTATATTTTGACTCTAGTTTGCACCTTTTTATCCTTTTAAGTTTAGATGCAGTTATGTGTCACTAGTTTCGCTGGATCTCAAGTGCATCACATGGGGGTCCATCCCTTTATTGATCACGTGGGAGACCACAACCTTATCATTAGTATGTTGCAAGTGAATTATTTCACCAATTCACCCAACTTAACAATCTTTTTTACTATTTGGGGATAAGTGATCAAAATATCATATTTTTTGGTAAAAAAAAAAAAATTATCCAAATGTCACGCGAATAGTACTTTTTACCATAATGACGATATCAAATTATATTCGCCAATGATTTATGACACGTGACACACTTTTTCGAAAAAAAACTGATGTCATAATTCGTTATCACTGCTAGCGAATTTGTTGTGCAATATACCACGTGTCATGAAATCATTGGCCACGAAATTCACTACTGTAACGAATTACGACACACGTCAATCTAGTAAAAAAATACTGTTCACATAATATTTAAGTATTTTTTTTTTATAAAACGTGACATTTTGATCGCTCCTCCCGATTTTGGTGTGGTATAGGCTTCTATTTCTTATGATTACAATTACAATCGAGGTGTTGAAGCCACCTCGCTGGGTGTCCGGCAATAAAATATATAAATCATCAATATAGGCATGGGTCAAGTTTGCGGTTCAAATGACTCTTTATATGATATTTGGGAAAACTTATATTTATAAGTTTTGTACTTAAATTACATTAAGTATGACCGGTCATATTTCAATTAAGAGTGTATGACCGGTCATACTTAGTGTAATTTATAAAAAAAATTGTAAACAGATGATATTTATATGATTAAGTGGTCAAGAATTTAATTCTTATTACCATATCCATTTTATTAATAAAATAATTAAATATTATGAAGTTCCTAAGGATATATTGATTCGATACATTATCTATCCTTTAACCTTGATGGATTCTCATGTTAGGCAGCATATCAGTAAATTATAAAATTATTAATATAAGCTTACCAAATAGTGTTTAAGCCTTTAGATTTCTCTCTCTTTTCGAATATAATATTGATGGGAGTGCTTAGTTTCTTTTCAAAGTCAGTCATCTTTTTGGCATGGTCAGTGGGAATAAATTTTTGGTGCTACTGTTCCACCTAAATTAGATGCATCCCATCAATAACAGTAGCACCAAAATTTTTTTTGGGTTGGTGGGAAAAAGAAGCACAAGGGTATGGGGCTAACTTCTCCTTGAGGTTGGTGTGTTATATTTGGCGGGCCATAGTTATGGCTATCGAAAATTTAAAGAAATGACGATTAATAGATAGGAAAAAATGTTTATCCTGTTAAATGACATAATTTATATCATTTCACTCTCACAACTTTCTCTCTCTAGTTTATCTCTTTCTTTTCTCTATTAAAATGACACAATTTTCCATCTCGAAAATGACACATTTTTCCATTTTAGATTACCCGTAAGATTGGTCTATTCCCATGTAAATGTTTGGCATAGCTCTGTTATTGTTTGTTTTCTTCATCTTCACCACATGAACTCAGATCCTTAATAGCAAATGTAGCTGACTACAACTGTAAGTTATTCTTTTATTTTTGTGGCTGCAGAACGCCATGGTTTTCCAAATTTATGCAGTTCTCTCAAGGGCATTTAGCACCCCGTCCGTTTCTGCCAGTGACCCTCCTTCCTTAAAGGGTGTTGCTTTAGGAGGAATTTGTACCGGTGCTGTGCAAAGTACACTGCTAT
>JAVKPL010008923.1:0-34732 GCA_032173675.1 Gastrolobium villosum | reverse complement strand
TGGATTTTTCTCTTTTCCAATTTTTTTTTTTTTTTTAATGATATAGCACACAAAATAACTATAAAAATACTAAGAAAATGAAAAGAGTTAGGATATCTCCCCTGATAGAAGAATTGCAGTTCTAAGGCACAAGCCCACCATTCCCAGATTTAGAGCATTGCTGTCCTCAGCAATAATTAAACCACAAGAAGGAAAACCTGCACAATGGAACAAACAGTGGCATATAGAAGAGACTATAATGCGCACATTAAAACATCAGAGAAAAATATACTAACTAAAATACAAAACAGAAAAATAAACTAATGTACAAAAATCTCCGTCAGCAAGGAGATAAAGTCAAATCTCCATGTCATCCCACTTAGCAGCGTGGGATGACTCAACAAATGGAGGATCTGGTGGTATTGGCTGCCTTGGTGTTTGGAGCCACCATTCCCAGATTTGGCCCAAACCATGGAGCCATGTTAGAAACTCTTTGAAGCTTTGATTCTTCTGAGAGATAGAATCTCTATGTCTCTTGTCAAACTTTAGCTTCTGGTGTCTCTTCCAATTCTTATTAAAGAGTTTGATCACCTCCTTTCTCACTACCTTCTTCATTGTAGGATGACTCCTCCCTTGGGGTTTCTTCTCATGTTTGCCATCATCCTCATTTAGAATTTTATTGGTATGAGCAGAGGGATCTTTGTCTTTCAATTCAGTCTTTTCTTCCTTCAGTGCTTCAGTCACTACCTTGTTACACAAGAAGATATCTCTTAAAGTTTTAGGAGACTCCTTCAACTCCACCTTCGTGGCACCGTTTCCTTTGACATCATCTGCTTTTCTAGAAACTTCAACCGCTAAACTTTGCTTTTCCTTTAAGATTTCCAGACTAAAACAATCATCTTTGTGAGAAGACTGTTTTAAAGAATCAAAGGCATTGATGGTAACGGTCTCATCATTCATCCTTAGTTCAAGCTTCCCGTTTTCAACATCAATCATTGCACGGGCTGTGGCTAGGAAAGGTCTACCCAATATGAGAGGCATTTCATTTTCTACCTCCATATCAAGCACAATAAAATCAGCCGGAAAGATGAACTTGTCAATTTTTACAAGGACATCTTCGACTATACCACTTGGCTTCCTTAAGGATCTATCAGCAAGTTGTAAAGATGCTTGAGTAGGCTTCAACTCGGTAATCCCCAAGGAATTGTAAACATAAAGAGGCATCAGATTAATGCTAGCCCCAAGATCACACAATGCCCAACTGATTTTTGTGTTCCCAATTTCAATAGGGATATTGAAGCTCCCTGGATCATTACGCTTAGGCGGGACCTTCTTGGTAATAATAGCACTACACTCCTCAGTAAGTGCAACTGTTTGACACTCTTGTAGCTTATGCTTCCTGGAAAGGAGATCCTTCATGAATTTTGCATAGTTTGGCATATTAGCCAATGCTTCAGCAAACGGGATGTTCACATGCAATTTCTTGAAAAGATCAAGAAATCTGTCATAACTTTTTGCTTTTAATTCTGGCTTCAACCTTCCAGGATAAGGTGCCATTTTCATAAGATACTCTTCACTAAGTTCAAATTTTTCTTTTGGAAGAGTAGCTGGCTCCTTCACATCATCAGTCGGTTTCAATATTTCAGGAGACTTTTCCTTTTCTTTTTCAGATTTCTCCTCCTGTTCAATCTTCTTTTCCTCTTCTATAGGTTTTGGTGGGGATGATACCACTTTCCCACTTCTAATTGTAACTGCCATACAATTTTCCTTGGGATTGGTAGTAGTATTACCAGGAAAGGTACCTGGAGCTCTATCAGATAACTGTTGGGCAAGTTGACCAACCTGATATTCCAGGTTCTTGATTGAAGCTTTAGTGTTCCTGGACTCAGCTCTACTTTCCTCAATGAAAGCATTGGTACTTTTTTGATTAGCCCTACTCTCTTCCATGAAAGCGTTAGTACTTTGTGCTAATGTTCCTACTAAACGCTCCAGGTCGGAAGGCTCTCTTTTTGGAATAGGTGGTGGTTTTAGATAGTTGTCTGATGTCATATCTAAACCAGTACCTTGATAACTTTTCCTTTGGTAATTATTACCACCAGCAGAATTATTTTGATTTCTTGAGAAATTTTGCTGATTAGGGCGCTGATCATACCAAATACCATTTACTTGGAATTGTTGAGTAGAATCTGAAGACATCAATGTAGGACAAGCATTGGTGTCATGATCTTCATGACAATATTCACAGTCAAGAACAACTGCACTTGCTTGAATTTTAGAAAGCTGCATCCTTTCAAACTTTGCATGCAGATTGGACATTTGTTGTGATAACAATTTTTGTTCTGCCAGCATTGCACTATTATCATTGATTGGCACTGCTTCCCTTCTTCCTGTCCTTGTAGATGTTTCATTCTCATTTTTAGCTAACTTGTCAATCAGATGATATGACTCTGAAGCTAGCTTATCACCCAAAGAACCACCTGCTGCAGTATTAATGACCAGTTTCGTCTCCGGTAAACAACCATTGAAAAAGATTCTCACTTGGTCCCCTTGAGATAGGTTATAATGAGGAACCTTTCTCATGAGGGCCTTGAATCTATTCCAAGAAGCGCAGATGGTCTCTCCAAATTGTTGTTTGAAGGAGGTGATATCATTCACCATGTTGTTGTATTTCTCCATGGGGAAGAATTCTGCAAAGAATTTTTCGGACAAGTTTTCCTAGGAAATGATGCTATCAGCAGGTTGTCTTTCCATCCAATCAAGAGCTTTTCCCTTAACAGAAAAAGGAAATAGTCTTAATCGTATTGCATCATCAGAAACATGTGGAGGCTTTGTAGAGTCACAGATTCGTAAAAATCTGTCAACGAATCTGTGAGGATCTTCATTGTCCTCTCCTCCATACTTTTCTCTCTCGGCCAACTGAATGATGTTGGACTTGAGCACCCATTGATTGTTCCCTAGTTCTGGTGGAACAATTCCAGCATTGGGCCTGTTAAAGATAGGCGTGAGAATGGTGTTCATCCTAGGATCAGCATTCTGATTAGGAGCAGCCATCTCTAGGGTTTCAGCTACTGGAATGGGAGTTGTCTGTGCCCTTTTTCTTTCCTTCTCTCTTTGAGCAATTCGTTCGCTTCTCCTTAGAAAAGCACTGCTTAACTTCAGAGAAAAGATTAGTAGCACAGATTCAAAACAAAAATAAAATTAAAAATAAAATAAAAAACAATTTAATCTTTAAAATCAAGATTAATTGATTTTAGAAAAACACTCCCCGGCAACGGCGCCAAAAACTTGACGTGAATCAGCAAGTGTACCGAATCGCGCAAGTAATAAAATGATAAGTAAAAGTTCGTATCCACAGAGAGTGTGTCTAAATCAATTAAACTCTTCTTTTTAAAATTAAATCTTCCAAGATGTTTTGACACGAATGTCAGGATTGTGTGGAATTTTGATTTGTAAAATAAAAAGACTTGTTTTTGTTCTTTTTGAATAATAAGGGTTTGAATATGTGAGAAACGCTGCAGTTAGAGAACACTTACCGATGATCCCCACCTTTTACTCTGGATTAAGTTAAATATTAATATAAAAATCGTGAAATTAGATAATTATCAGATAACGGTATCAATAGTTAATTCTCAATCCCTTGAGGAATTAACCCTTTAATCTCATATAGAACCCTAATTCCTTGAGGTGCCCTATATGAGATCAAGCATAGAGATCGATAATTAAAACATCTACAATATGAATCATGTCTATGTCTAGATCATGTTCATACCGTCGTTCTATCCCCTTTCTGGATTAAAGACCTCAGATCCCTCTTGTTGGCCCTAATCCTCAGATTTATTATTACTTACTAGATTGATTGGATCTAATAATAACAATAACAATACAATCAGAATAGAACGAAATTCAAAAGATAAATCTATCAATAAAAACTCAATCCGTTGTATCAGGGGTTCACAAGGGTTCGTGACCCTAACTACAGCAAAGAGGTTCTAGCCAACCATTATCATGGCTAGAATCCAATGTTCAAATGAAATCATAAAACTAGAAGAGAAGGAGATGAAGAAGAAGATCCGTGGAAGAATCCTCCTGAGCGCAGCCGTCAACCTCCTTCTGAATTGTGTGGAATGGTGTAGCCTCCTTCTGAATGTGTGGAATGGTGTAGCCTCCTCTGAATGTGTGGAGGGGACCCACTTTATTACAAAAACGTATAACGGAAATATTAAATTAAATCAGATTTGAATTCAGATTTTGAATTCAAATTCTGAATTCAATAGTGGTGCGATCCTCTGGCGCCTTGTTCGATCTCTCGCGCGGTCTTCCCTTCTTTGTTTTTCAAATTTTGAATTTCTTCACCTCTTAACCTATAAAAATATAGAAAGATCAGTGAAAGTGTGTCTGAACATGGATTGTTAATAATTCATTAAAAATAATAACCTTTATTACTGAATTACTGTCAAATCCTTATTCTTTTTACTCTGAAATATCTATATGATGAAGGCATATCAGCTCTCCATAGGAAAAAAGAAGCGTATTCAGGGAAGGCTTAGAGGAGTAGATGACCAACTTTGTAGAGGTCCTGATAACACCTTGGAGCAGCTGCATAAATCCTTTTGGAAGGAGCTTAACACTATCTACATTCAAGAGGAGCTCACCTAGTTCCAGCGATCTAGATGTAAATGGTTTGCTTTTGATGATAGGAACTCTAAGTTCTTTCACTCTTCCACGGTTGCAAGAACCAGGAGAAACAAAGTGAAGTGCCTGAAGAACGAGGAGGGTGTTTGGGTGGATAATCCTACTGGCCTGAAGGACCTTGCTGTTAATTTTTTCAAGAATCTTTATACTGAGGACTCTACTTCTAAACCTAGTTTGTGTGTTGGTAGCTTATTCCCATCTCTATCCAACCCGAACTGGAGAAGCATTGGGAATGTTCCTAATATAGAGGAGGTGAAGAGAACGGTTTTCAGTTTTCATCCTTTCAAGGCTCCTAGGCACGATGGGCTGCATGCCTTATTTTTTCAGTCCCAATGGGGGAAAGTGGGGGATTCCGTTTACAGTCTTATTAGGGATATCTTTGCTAATCCGAACAAAGTAGCAGGGGTGAACCAGACTCTAATTTGCCTAATCCCCAAACTGGATAACCCAGAAAGCTTAAGCCAATTCAGGCCTATAAGCTTATGTAATGTGATCTACAAAGTAGTTACAAAGTTGATTGCCACAAGACTCAAGCACCATATGGGAAATCTCATCATGCCTAATCAATGTAGCTTCGTAAAAGGAAGGCATGCCTCTGATAACATAGTCATAACCCAGGAGATAATCCACACCATGAGGAACAAAAAAGGGAAGAAAGGCTAGATGGCTATCAAAGTGGATCTGGAGAAAGCCTATGATAGGCTTGGTTGGGATTTTTTGCAGGATACTCTTCAGGCGTCAGGCATACCAGATTCTCTAATTACGCTCATCATGGCATGTGTCTCCTCATCGATCATGAATTTGCTTTAGAACGGAACTCAAACAGAAGAGTTCAGGCCATCTAGAGGGATTAGGCAGGGGGATCCCCTTTCCCCTTACCTTTTTGTGCTCTGTATTGAGAGACTAGGGCACATTATCTCCTCAGCAGTGAACCAGAGGAAATGGTGTCCTGTGTCCCTTGGGAAAAATGGCCCATCTATTTCTCACCTGTTCTTTGCGGACGACCTCCTTTTGCTCACAGAAGCTTCCCTAAGTCAAGCTGAGATGATTACTAGCATTCTGGATCATTTCTGTGCAGCTTCTGGCCAGAAAGTCAGCCATAGTAAGACACGTATGTTCTTCTCCAAAAATGTGAATCATGCTAGAAGAGGTGAAATTTGCAAAGCCTTAAATTTTCTCCCTACCCCTGATTTGGGTAAGTACCTTGGAGTCACCATTCTCCATAGGAGGGTCAACAAGAGCACCTATAGACACATCTTAGACAAGACTAACACCAGATTGAGTGCCTGGAAGGAGAAGTCCCTATCTATGGCTGGGAGAGTTGTGCTTACAAAAATAGTACTATCCTCTCTCCCCACTTACTCTATGCAAAATTCGTTGTTACCTCTTGGGACTTGTGAGGCTGTGGAGCAGAAAATGAGAGCTTTTGTTTGGGGTTCTAGCCAAGGCAAAAGAAAGGTCCATGCTTTTCCTTGGAATACAGTTTGTAAAGTTAAGAAAGATGGAGGCCTTGGGGTGAGAAGCTTAAGGCAAACAAACAAAGCTTGCTTGATGAAGATTGGGCATGGAATATTAACGCACAGGAATGAGCTGTGGGCTAGAGTGTTAAAAAACAAGTATAAAGTGGGGGAGGCACTGATCCCTGATATAAAGAAAAAACCAAGAGCTTCCAACTTGTGGCAGGGGATCACAAGAGTCTGGCCCCAGGTGTATGATGGTTCTCGGATCATGGTGGGAAATGGCCTAGCAACTTCATTCTGGAATGACAAATGGTTGTCAATCGGTCCTTTGAAATTCCATGCTGTGCAGCCGATTCCCCCTGATCTTGTGGCTGTTACTGTGAGTCACATGGTGAGCCATAGTGGGGACTGGAATTGGCAGAGCTTTAGCAACATCATTTCCACAGAAGCCTTAAGTCATATTGTTAATACTTGCCCTCCTCACCCCGTTAATAGAGATGACAAAGTAACCTCGGATTACACTTAGGACGGGAAATTCTCTACTTCTTCTGCCTTTAGTAGCTTGCATGCTGAGGGTCCCGTACCAGCTCAACCCAACTGGAATGCAATATGGAGTTGGGATGGACCTCTCAGGATACAAAATTTTCTTTGGCTGCTGCTTAGTGAAAGCCTCCTGACGAACCAGAGAAGGAAAATTAGACATATGTCAGACTCAGATTTTTGCCCCAGATGCAGTTCCTGGTCGGAGGATTGCCTCCACGCACTAAGAGATTGTGGGTGGGTCCAATTAATATGGAAGAAGCTTATTAAACCAGACAAGCTGCCTAATTTCAATAAATTGCAGCTGAAGGATTGGGTGACCCTGAATGTGCAGCAGAAGAAAAACTTTCTGGAGGGTGATACAGGTAACCTTATGTTTGGCATTGTGTGCTGGTACATTTGGAGAGAAAGGAATACTTTGGTGTTTGAAAATAGGAGTAGTAGTCAGGATGAATTGGTTAGAGCATCTACTGTTTTCCTTTTGAATTTTCTGGATGCTAGAAATACCTACAAGAAGGCTGGTTTGTTGGAAAAGCATAAGACTGAGATTCTCATCAGATGGGTGTACCCTCTCCCTGGATGGGCAAAAATGAACACGGATGGATCTGCTTTGAGACATAACAAAAGCAGCGGCTGTGGTGGATTCCTACGGGATAACATGGGACGGTGGATCATGGGTTTTGCAAAAAATTTAGGAGATGGAAGCTCTGTAAAAGCCGAACTATGGGGAATTTTCCTGGGCTTACAAGTTTCGTGAAATCAAGGCATCAAACTATTGGTGTTGGAAAGTGACTCTCAGGTGGCTTTAAAGTTGGTTGATGAAGGCTGCTCCTCTAACCATCCCCTAGCTAGCCTGGTGAATAGAATTAAAGGCATCCTCAGCCAAGGTTGGCAAGTGGTGCTATCACATGTTTATGGAGAAGGAAATAGCATAGCAGACTGGCTTGCGGACCTTGCTCACGGTTTTGATTGGGACATACAACTGTTTTCTTCTCCTCCGGAAGGTTGTTTAGATCTGTTAAGTAGGGACAATAGGGGCATTGCATGGCCCCGTTTAGTTTCCTAGTAGTAGTGTAGTTTGTTTTCTTTCCCTTGTATCCAAAAAAATAAATAAGAGGTCAATGTGCTAAGCTGAAGCTGATTCTGACATATTTAAAGCAACAGAAGTAGTAATACAATAGGATTTGGATCCTGAAAAAGTTGTCATCTTATTTAATCACAACCACTCATTTATGATCAGATAAGAGAAAAAAAGTATATAAATTTTAAATGAGTAGTTGTGATCAAATAACACGACCACATGACCATTTTTGCACATCAGATCCAAAGCCAATACTATACCACTTTTATTATTTATAAACGAGCTTCTTACAAACCAACTTTAAACAAAAGGAAAAGTTAATATCATGTTACTCTAAACTTTTGTTTCCTTCTACTCTCACATCGTTTTCCGTGCAAATTTTTTGCTTCATTGTTTTTTTATAATATTTGGCGGGTCCTACGAAAACATGTCACAGTGACATGATGTATTAAGTTTCCTGTTACATAACAAAAACAAAACCCTTAAACAAAACCTCTCTCTCTCTCTCTTTTTACTGCTTTTGTATGTCAATAATGACAGGGTATCAGTGGTATTGAAAAAAGAGGAAGAATTTTCATTCGAGAGGGAAGATATTCTTATTACTAAAATTTGTTATCACTAACTTATTACACATCTAATCACCATTGAATCAAAGAGAGAGAATGCTAAAAAGTTTTTGAAGAGAGAAAAAATGTTAATTCAATGGTGATTATATAGGTAATAAGTTGGTAGTGAAAAATTTTGGTAGTAAGAACATCCATCATCTTAAGGTAAAAGCCTTTAGCGTTTACTCTATGTATCCAGCATGCGTTGTGCTGCTTGTTCTTCTCACTTCATTTCGCACTCTTCAATCTTACCACAAGTGCAACAACCTTGTAAGCACACTAGTAGGCATACAGAGAGAAAGAGTAATTCATTCCTCCCAACTTCACTCTCTTTGTTGTAAATATAATGAACCATTATGTGTCCTCTCAACTTCGCTCTCTCTCTTGGTCTTGGCTGTACAATACAATGAACCATCAAAAAACATGATTATGTGTTGTTTAGATCTGAAACGACCAACCCCAATTTTTCCCTCGTGATATACCCGTAATTTTATTTTATTTTTTGAAAAAACATGGCTGTATGATCAATTCAAACTTGTAACTATATATCTTTTAAATTTTAAAATCAAATTATGTCACTAAAACTATTTGTTTATACTTATAACATATTTTATATAACCAATTGAACTCACATTCAACCTATTGATCTTGAACACCAAATATTCAAGTTTCGTATGGTTATATAATCAAGTGTTTAAAATATTTCAACAAGTTATTATTACTACACTTCTAATTCGAGCCGAATCTGCATCTAAAATCAGGAACTGGTTATGCTAAAACCAATCCAATTCTGGTCACCAAAGAGAAAAGCATCAATCATAGAGACACCACAAGCATTTATATCCATCAGTAACTTTGAATAATTAATCCAATGGAGCAAAAGACAAATTACAGAGAACTGTCAATCTTAAAAACAAACAGAAATTTCACACATACGATTTATGCAATGAATATAAAAGGGAGATTTTCTAATACTTAAAAATGAAGACAGGTCAATAACTAAGCAAGATGTTTGGTTGCACAGGGCCAATGCCATAACTTCTAAATTTCAGCCAAAGCAGACACGAGACAAGAAGAGAAAGAGGATATCATTGGTCATGTTGGATATATACACTTGTTTTTTGAGCAGCAATCCAGACACAGAAAACAGGATATCATTGGTCATGGATTTTGAACTTGAGAGGTTCTAAGTCCATCTAAACTAAGTAAGTCTTGATCCTCCTGAATATGTTTGGGACTTCCTGCTTCATAAACCAAGAGTCCTCCAATATCCAGTAATTTTAGAGTAACAGAGGTAGTAATATAATACCACTTTCAATTAATCATTTTATAACCTAGCAAATACTAACCAAGCTTCATGCACCCCAACTTTGAGGTGTAAATAGATGCACAATAGCCCAGCTTGAGTTCAAACTTGCAACTGAATATTTTTTTAAACAAAATCAAATAATATAATTAAAACTATAATTTTATTCTTATAAAATAATATATATAACTAATCGAACTAAAATGAAACTTATGGATCTTGAACACCAAAAATTCAAGCTCGGTTTGATTATATAATCAAGTATTTTAAAATAAGGGTAAATTACATACTACCCCTTGTACTTGGATCATTTTTCAGAAGAACACCCTACCTTGTACTTTCAATTGTTGCAATTAACCTCCTTGTACTACGTAATTTTAACAGCTAAGCATATCTGTTAAAAAATTTCAAAATCTGTTAATGTGCTTCCCATTGAAAGTGAAAAATGTTTCTCTCATCATCTCCTCTCTCCTCCATTGCCTTCTCATCCCACCTCTAAATCTTCTCACCTTCAGTGTGTTATCATTTCACTTCAATGTCTACCCAAATCTGTATTTTGTTCTTCCTTCTTTTTTCTTTTTTCTTTTTTCTTTCCAAGTATTTCCCCTTTCCTTTTTTTTTTATGCACTTTTTTTTCTGCACTTAATTTAATCCTTTTGCGAAGAATCAGAAAGGGAGGGTGTAATGTCTAGGGGTTCCTGGGCTTCTGCAGCAATGTTCCAAAAGAATTGATAAAATGCAGTACCAGTGAAGTACATTCTACTGTTGCTGCATCTTTTGTCTTTGAAAAAGACCTTAAAGGGGTTCTGAAAAATGGTTTTCTACATCATCTTCTGTGTCTTGCCCTGCATCCTGCATCAGTCCTCGTTCAAGAAAAGCCAGAGCAACACAAAGTGCATGAGAGATGGAGATTGAACCTATGGAAATATGGAATGTAGATTAACAATATATAGTCAGAAAACTTCATTTGTAACTGGTTCTGTTACCTCTTTATAAACCTTCCTTTGTGGCCAATGTTTGCAATGTGCTGAGTTATCAAGGAAGTTACCTCCTTTGCAAAACATTTAAGGATGGTGGCAAGGTATATGACAAAGGCTTCTTTGAGTTCCAACCTTCAAGAAGCAAGCAAGATGGACCTTTGAACACAATAGAGTAGACCAAGCAATGAAAAAGGGTCGGGGGAAAGGCCGTGTAACCTTCATAAAACCTTATTAACCTTTGAAAAGAGAGTATATGAGTTAGGACAAGAATAGCATCGATTAAGTGAGAAGACAGAGAAGCACAAGTGATGGATAATAGAGTTTGTAAAAAAATTAACAGATATGCTTAATTGTTGAAATTACATAGTGCAAGGAGGTTAATTACAACAATTAAAAGTACAAGGTGGTCTTTGGAAATATGACCTAAGTACATGGGGGTAATGTGTAATTTAGCCTTTAAAATATTTGAACAAGGTATTATTACCACACTTCAAATTCAGCCGAACCCGGTTTATTACCATGCAAGAATCTTGAAGGAAATAATCCGTACCAAAAAGAAAGGAGATGGAGGAAAATTTAGAGAGAGAGAGAGAATAGAAGAAGCGGAAGCATAACAAAACAAAAAAGAATTATGACATTGTAACTTGGGTCCTGATTTGGCTATCACAGCTAAACCACATCTATACTACATCACATGTAAGAAGTTAAACATCTGAATTGGTTGTTGGCATGAAATTAACAGAATGAAATAGAATATTCAGCAGGATAATGCCATATATGGATATGGTGGAAAAAACAGATATACATACAGGGCCTTGCATTTATGGTTCTTGTAGAGTAGATTCCAGGAACACAGATACTCATTTAAGGAAATATTTAACTCTATCCATGTAATATTACACTCTTCTAGATTCATTCAACTATAATATTTGACTTATGGTGGCTGTGTCAGATATGTAAACATACAACAATAAAATAAATCAATGGAGAAGCATGAATAGACACTCAACTGCATGCACAGACACGCAATCTAATTACATTACACGAGTAAAATACTTCATTCAAGTTATTGTAAAACAGTCAAAGAAGATAGGATTTACTTCATATTCTACTCACCATTGAAATGCACATTATCTTAATTTTATACAAAACTTACTTCTCAAGTTTTATATAAACACTAGTGGCAGCATGAAACAGATCAAAGGTCATTTGTTGTCTTCCATCCTCTTCAAGAATTGTACATGCATCTGTATATGACTGAATAGCTTCTTTAGACATGGTATCTTCCAAAGGACTACATAGATACCATTTACACTCTCAATCTGTAGCTGCAAAGCAAGATTTCAGTTTCAAGCAAGTGCTTTTCCTTATAGTTGCCTTCCTAGGTGGAGGTACCCTATGTTTCTTTCGTTTTCATTGGCATGGCTCTTGGTGGGTTAATTCTTAGAAAGGCATTAGAATACATTGTTGAAAAGCAGGAAATCTTATTGGCTGAAACCATATACATGGGCTGTAAAGTTGGTCATGCAGAGCTTCTCAAGGAGCTTGAAGCTAACAAAACCAAAACCAAATACATTTTGGGGCTCATGATTGCAGGAACTATCTTTACATATTTTAATGAAAACCTAGAATTTCTGGATGCCTTATATTGTGTTTTTTCCACCTTCACTACCTTGAGACATCAAATTGACTATGGAAAATTCTTTAACAGTTGATAGGAAAATTTTATAAATGAAGTGGACCAAAGAGACACATAGATGAAAAATTATGCTTTCAAAGTGAAAACACTTACTGTGGAGAAACCTCAACTGGCTATGCTTTGCAGAGAACATCTCAGTAAAACATGAATTCTCCAAATGAAAGGGTACATCCCTCTTCCTCACACAAGTATGCATAACAACTATAAAATCTTGTGTATTTGCATTCTACATTTTACCACAGAAAATGACTTTTACATGTACTCGCTTCCATCTTCGAAAGGATTCTCTTTCATAAATTATTGCCAGATAAAAAGGTTTTCAAAATCTTACTTCGTTTTAATTAGATTTAACATATGTATACTAATCTCATTTGCAGGAAATAAATTTGATGCAAGCAATCTTAACCAGACACATACCTGAAGATTTTTAAAATCTTAAAAACAGGACAGGGTTCTCCGATGAAGGAACAAACCAGGAATTGGAATTAGCAGAAAAAAGGGAGAGAAAAAAATTTGGACCATTTCTCGATTTGTGCGTGTCATCCTTGCGCAGGGGCCATGCTAATCTTCTCTGTATCGTTCCAATTTTATCGGATGTCCCCGAAGGGACACTCCCACTCTGTGGCTCGAACTATATATTCTGACAAGATTTCGCATTCTTTAGCAATGTGGGACTTCTTCTGACATCCAGTCCAGGTGCTGCAACCAAAACCATGTGGGATGTCCCGCATACACGTTCAGCTCAAGTTCTTAGCTTTCAGTCCTTTTCACTTGGTTGCAGAGAACAAGAAAGAACAAGAAACCCGCTCTAGAACGAGGGAATGAAAATCTGGTGTCCCGAGTTAGAGATATAAATATTACAAAAAATAAAAAAAATAAAGAGTTAGAGATTTAAGAGTTAAGCCCATTAGCTATGTTACTTCATCATAAAATATTAGGACCTTATGTTTAACTTTCTGTTTGATGTTAATTTTCTTAAGCACTTCATATTCCGGAAGTTTAAATAGCCAACCAAGGGTGGCATATTAGAAATAAAATTCTCAAAATTTCCTCTCTTCTTAATTTCTCAACTCACACTTCTCTTGTTACAGGCAAATAAGCAATCCTCAGCTCGCCCCACATGCTTGGTGGTAAGGCACATTTTCTTGGTTATGACACAGATATATGCTACATATTTGCATTGAATAATTGAGACCCGTCAAATGAGAAGTATATACATATTATGGGACCAATACTCTAAACTATTAGATTTTATCTAAAGTTTATTTATAACAATAAATTTTATCTGATTGTACAAAATCGTTTTTATATAATCTATTATATTATTATAGGATCAATCTACTATCTCAAGATATATAAGAATTTCTCCTATATATTGCGCACTTCTATTAGTTTGACAGCTTGGAAAATATGAATATAAATGCAAAATCCAAAATTTATCAAAGATAATTTAAAAGCGGTTTCGCAAGTGTATCAGTAGATGCTGTCATAAATATTTTCATAAAAGAAAAGGAAAGTAAGCAAATAATAGAAAAGGTGTTCCCAAGTGTAGGGCCACTTGATAGGACAGATGCGAAAGTTTTGTCTGAAAGATGATTTAAAAAATAAAAAATAAAAATGAGATCATGGATCAAAAGCTAAATTTTGTAGCTCTCAATTTCTGTGACCATTCTTTAGAGGCCTTAATTTAGTTTTCCATGTAGCTAGATTTGGCAACCTCTTATATTATCCCCTCCAACTCAAAAATTATTTTTAGAATATAGCTATAGCTATTCTCAGGCTATTATCTAACCACATCACACGGAAAAGGAGATTCCTGCTACATAATCGAATAGTTCTTCACCTGCCTTTTCACCATGATTTTCACTGAGAGTTTTTGAAACACCTCCAAAGGCTATTATTGCAACCAAGAAGACACTAGGTCCATCTACCACTTATTTTCTGAAAGGCATATATGTTTCCCAAACTGTTCTGCGACTAGATAGCCAGTAATCTTATTAGAGTGACAGAGGTAGTAAAATACTACTACTTTTGATTAATCATTTTATAACCTGCCAAATAGTAACTAAGCTTCCTGCACCCGTCTAAATTAGGGTATGCAACATAATAAAAAAACTGAACGAAACCATGAATCGAACCGAACCGAATCACTTTTAAAATAATAGATTTTTAAAAATCAGTTCATGAACTGAATCGGTTTTTAAAGACTAGTTCATGAACCGAACCGGTTTTTAGAACCAGTTTGAAAATATGACCATTTTGAATCGAACCGTTTCCGAACCGAACCGAACCGTTTTCAAACCAAACCAAATTGATTTTTATAACTTTATTTTTAAAAAAATTAAATTTTTTTCTTTTCAAAAGAGGGTCGACCCGAACCGTTTTCGAACCGAAACGAACCAAACTGTTTTCAATCAAACTGAACAATTTAAACTAACTCGGTTCGGTTTTTCAAAAAATTTAGTTCGGTTCGATCCATAGACATCCCTAGTGTAAATAGATGAATAAATCTCTAGTGGATTAGGTCCCCTGAACTTATTATATCTGTCCAATCATTCTGTGATAATAAGGGTAAAAAAAATCAAAAAAAATAGATGATAATGATATTTTTTAGTCACGTGTCACAAAATAATTGGGTAGTTGCACTAAATCTTCGGATAATATAATGAACTAAAGATTTATTCGTAAATAAATCCATAATGACCACGCTGCTGGTACAGTTCCAGCTTATTTCTTTAAACAAAATCAAATAATGTAACTAAAACTATAATTATATTCTTATAAAATATTATAGGCTTTAATGTTTCTACGGTGTAAGTACATAAATTATTTACATTGGCTCCCAAAATGATGTCATTTTGTGTTGAAAAATTTAAAAATTATAATAAAAAGACTATTTTCCACCTCAAAACAAAGTCGTTTTAAGCTCAACGTAAATAAGTTATATATATTGAATGTAAAAAAAAAATAAACCAATATTATATATAACTAATTGAACTAAAATGAAACATATGGATCTTTAACACCAAAAATTCTAGCTCGGTTTGATTACCAACAGATTATTCAAGCCGAACCCAGCATTTATTACCAACAGATTATTACCATACAAGAATTTCAAAAAAGAGACAATTAATCCGTGCCAAAAAGAATGGAGATGGAGGAAAATTTAGAGAGAGGAAAAATAGAAAAAAAAAAGGCATACCAGAACAGAAAAGAATTATGACATTGCAACTTGGGGTCTTAGAATTTTCTAAACACATTATTTGTTCAATATTACAAAGAAAGAAAGAAAGAACCAAAATAGTCCAAACTCCATAGACCAATTTATTTTGATTGCTATTAACGGAACTTACCAAAGATCTGCCTCAACACATTAAAGGCAAAGACACAAAGCAGAGCTTTTGTAGAACACCAACAGAAAACACTGCAATACTCATCCCACGATAAAGAACTCTCAGCAGTTCCAAAGACGATATCTTTAACAATGAAAAATATAAACAGCGGGAAGAAATCCAACATGAACTCAACATTAATGCAGTTCCCATTTGAGGTGTTCCACCCGATGGTGTCTCCGACGGGCATGAACGGCGGCGACGGGGAGGGAGGAGGAAGGATGAGGGGGTCGCCGGAGATGGAGGAGGAGTAATCGAGGACGGCTTTGACGCCGTGGACGGCGACGGAGGCGGTGGAGTAGAGGTCAGGGTGGGTGAGTGGTGTGGCGTTGAGGGAGAAGTTAGTGATTGAGTTGTCGGTGACGGAGAGTGATTTTCCGGGGAGGAGGGTTGGGAGGTGGGTGTTGAGAGGTAAGAGGAGGAGGTCGGAGAATGTGAGACGCTGTGGGACGACGTGGTATGGGAAGAGGAATGGGTTGACGAGTGGTTGGTCGAGCGTGTTGTCTTGTGGAATGAAGAGTGTCGCACTTACTTGTAATACTGTTGGGTTTGACGTTGTTAAGATGCTTACCCAGCTGCTGAAGTCCCCTGCTCCTATCAGGGCGTCGATTATGTTGTTCAGTTGCTCTGTTGCCGGTGGCAATGGTGGTTGCGGTGAGGGTGAAACCGGTGCTGGGTTGGTGTTGGCGGCGGTGGTTGTTGTGATCAGCATTGTGAGCAAGACGAGGAGGAGGAAAGGGGAATGGTTGTTTTCCATAGCTGAGAAAAAAAGAGAGAGATATCAGAGAGAGAGGTTCTTGTTTGAGTTTCTTGAGTGTTTCTTGCTATAGAAAGAAAGAGAGGAAGGTGGGAGTTTCTTGGGTTTTTATTGTTTGTGGGGTTTGAGATCAGAACTTGGATAGAATGAATGAAATAGAGGGTTTTCTTGATCTGTCTCTCTTTCCCGCCATGCATGTGAACGGAGTCATGTATGTTATCATCTGAAATTGGAACGCCTAGTTTGTGGAAACAGATTCACAAGTGTGGCTGTGCTAATGGGGATGAAACTTTTATACCTTGTTATGTTGAAGCTGATTATTTAAAGTCACAGAGGTAATAATATAAGGGTTTTATTACGAAAGATGATTATGTTATGTTATAGAGATTCGTTTTGCATGCTAGAATTTTTTTTACTGCGGACCCCACAAAATGTTGTGAGTGTAGAAAAGTTTTTGTGATCATGTTAAATGATAAATGATAAACCCATAAAATAATACCACTTTTAATTCATCATTTTACAACCTAGCTTCTTGCATAGCGGCATTGATGTTAAAATTGACACATAATTACACACATTTCTTGTACAGTTAGTATATGCCCAGCTTGAATTCAAACTCTCAGCTATATATTTCTTTTAAGAAAATCAAATTATGTAACTAAAACTAGGCAATAATGTTTCTTATATTGTAGATAAATTTTATGTTTTACAAATGTGTGATGCTCATATTTTTTTTTCTTTCTCTTCTCCTCACATAATCCCATATAGTCTCATACACACTTTTATATTATGTAGAAAATAAAATTATTTTCTATAACACGATAAATATTAAACCTCTCAAACTAATATGTTATATTTATAAAAGCTTATACATAATTAATTGAAGTCAAATTAAACCCATTGATGCTTTTAAAATATTTGAACAAGGTATTCCACACTTCAAATTCGAGTTGAACCCTATATTTATCGAGCCTTCCCTAATAACCGGTAGAAATTGTGAATTCTATAATAAATTACTTCAATTGCGCCAATTATTTAATTATCACCAAAAAAAGAAGGCTTTTCCACAAGTGGTCGACAGACTTAACATCCAAGTAACACATCTCATTCGGGTCAATGAATGATAGCGCTCCTCTCCTTGCCTGCATTCCACACGTATCTACCGAACAAAAGAACAAACTGTTTTATACAAAAACCGATATATACTGATCATCAATTCAATTCAATCATCAAATTGTAATGGGTTCTTCATCAATCCTATAAATAGGCACAGATAGATAAACTTCATTAGAGGTTAAGTCAGGTCGTTTTCGTCCAATGGCTGCTCTTCATCTTCTGCAGTGTCAGCCTTCAACACACTCACATCGCCTGTGGGAAGTTTCCTTGCAAGCCTAATGATCTGCAAACAATTTAATCCAAAGTGTCATACAAATTTGAGTCCACATAAATAAACCCATCAATAAAAGTAACAGTATCAGTAATTACTGCTTGAAGATTGTGTATGTCGTATAAAATTTGACAAGCAGTCGAAATTAAGGTTTTCTTGAAATGGTGATGTCCAATGAAGATTCCCACTGAACTGACAATTTATGTGAACCAGTAAAATATGCAATGCTGAGTTTTAAGTCATCATACAGTAGTTTCCAGACGCATTATGGTCCTTGGACTTTAGGAGGACAAAGAGTGAATACAGTATCAATGTTGAGGGTATACACTGAATTGAGGTGACTCAAGTTGGATGTCAAGAATTGAGGCAGCTTAGAAGAAAGGCAGGATTGTTTTATTCCTCAGAATTGCTATGGTAAATATAAAAAACTGTGTAGGCACACAAGGGATTATCAGAATAGCCATCAGAATAAAAAACTGTGGAGGCATGCAAAGCAATATGATCAACAAATCACTGTAGCAACTAACCGTAATGACTGAAGGGGAAAAAAAAATTGGGTTATAACTCAGATCTATTTAATTCATGGACTCAAATAAGAGGAATACTGATACCGTGACAAGAAGCCCAGAAGTTTCTAAAGCTACATTGTATTGGTTACGTTTGCTTGCCTCTCATCTCAAAATAAACCTACATATAAACTAAATCACTCACCACATGGTCCAGATGTGAAATAGCGCCCGACTGAGCAATGCGTTTAATTTCTTCAATGTCTCCATCTGTGTAGGCAGCAAGAAGCTTGCTAGCACAACGATTCTGGTCACTTCTGACAAAAGCATCAATCCTAGAGCACCACAAGAATTTATCCATCAGTTTGAATAATTAAATGGAGCATAAGACAAATTACAGAGAACTGTCAATCTTAAAAACAACAGAAATTTCACCCATAGGATTTACGCTATGAATATAATGTTTTTGGAGCAAAAGAAAATTGGAGTGGGAAATCAAAGAAGTAAAGCCAATGATCTTGTACAATATCAACAACAATAATGATAATAAGTTCAGTTCACACAGAAGTGCTATAACGATCGATATACCACAAGTTGGTTGTGCTTGCAGTACATGGAGGCATAAAAAAGGAGAGGCAAAACTTACTGAGAGCAGTCATTATAGCACTTCTCTGCTTGCTTGAAGTCATTAGCGTAAAGGTAGACAATAATCGCACTAAGATATGCCTGCATTTATGACATGAATATCAAACGTATGGAAACATTCCTCCACTTTCAGTATCAGAAAAACAATGATGAAGCAACTGTACACTAATTGAAAAAAAGTCAACCGTTTGGGAACTCAATTTAATTACTTATCAATGTGATAAAGATTCAACAAAATTTTATGTTGGCTGTCTACTGCCTAACATAACCCTCCTCTTTTATCCAGACTTGGGAATGGCCATGTAAAATTTTGCAACAAAGCACAACATAGGCAGAGTTTCAAATTAAATACTTCCGAGTTAAAAAAAAATTCAAATATCAAAATTGACGAATTTGATTTTTATTGAGTATGACCGTAAAATAATGCTCTCTCAGCCATCTACGTATTTCCATATAACTAAAAGAAAAGATTAAAGTTAAAATCAATCCATTTCAGACAAGTTCAAGTAAAGAAAACGCTATACTTTTTTTTTCTTTGGCGAATGTAAATAAAATACTTGAGTTAAAAAGAAATCAAATATCACAGGAGTACACTGCCAGCTGCTCCGATGCCAGATATTTGGGAAATTCACCACACAATGCAGTTCTGGAGGACTTAGAATATTAACAGAATCCTAATCACAAATTTATGTTGTGGTAGAGCATAATTGCGTAAGGCCTATGGTTCACCGTAGCCATGGAGTCTATTTGTGAAAAGGATGAATTGGATAGGTGAAAAAAAACACGCACACAAACATGCTATACAACTAATATTAGAAGCTTCAGCCCCTAATAGTCCAAAACCAATTTGCTTTTAATATTTTAAAATGTGATATTATTTGAGCTTGGAATTAACTTACTACATAAGTACATTAAGGTTATACTTATTTTAGTATCATATTTGTTGAAAAACTAGGGTTTTAGAGAGAGAGAGTGGGAAACCGAAGAAAAGTGAGACAGAGAGAAAACACATTTCAATTATTACTCATCAAAGTTATCAAATGCGGATTGCGGCATGTCGCGGCCAACCCCGAAAAGTGCTACAGTGCTATAGCGGGTAGCGGTTGCGGAAATAGCGGAATAGATATATGATATAAATAGTGACAAAAAGAAACATTTTTTAAAGGTAGAGATAACAGAAGTGACAGAGAAAGACGTAGATAGACTAAAAAAACCCTTAAAAATTTTATGTTACACATTTAAATTTAGAACAAAATTGACATTTTGCCTTATGATAGCAATATGGTCGTGATTTGGCCGCAAATGCGATCGCAATGGCTGCCATTGCGCTCCCGTGCGGTTTCTTGCGGCGAGGCACCGCAATGCCCATACGACGCGGCTCGTGGCGCTATTGCGGTGCAATTAACTATGTTACTCATAATGGTTCAATACGCAAATTGACCCTATAGCTCTATTTTTTATATTACTATGACTACATAAAGACACTTACAGTTTATCTTGGATGCACTACTTGTAATAATTACTTAAAGGGCCGACCCAGTTCAAATACCCACTTCGTGAGTGTCTGGGGAAGGGAATACTCTAGGCAGTCTTTCCCTTGCTTTTGGGATACCATTCAACAAATTCAAAGAGAAATTATCATAAAGAAACTGAAATACAAGAAGGATATGATACCCTCCAAAAGAAAAAACAAAGCCGAAAGAAAGCAAAACGAAAAACCCCACAAGCTAAATACTATACTATTATCCTTCATAATCTTATTTATATCAATCTACCACCATATATTTTTTGAAATACCATTCAACAAACCAGTTCAAAGGTTTCTTAATTCTTTTGGCAGAAAATACATTGCTCAAAACCTCCACCAATGATCAAACCCATATCAATTTAAAAGCTTAAAAGATAATACCCCTATTCTCCACTTTTTTGTAGATGTAAGTTTCAGTTGTCACAGTCATACTTGGTGGCCCTATGAATGGCTACTGCTAATATAGTTTTCCAAACAAGTAAAAGCATAATAAAGCTAATCCTCTAATTTAACACACCAAACATACAGATGTCCCAGTTTTGCTACTTATCGTCATGCTTAAAAATTACAAGAATATTTGTTCAGAAGGCACACCTAAAAAACAATTTTTTTCTGTTTCAAGTCTCTAGCTCAAGCAGATAACTTTAATACAGAATGTGAAATTAAAATATTCCAAACCTTGCACTGGCTATTGGTAGCATTACAATTGTCAGCTGCCAAGCCCAATCTCAACAGGAAAGATGCAGCATCTGTATACCTGTATGTTATGAAACCACGCCCAAGGAAATAAGCAAGTCAACATACAAAAAATGAAATGTTCAGATATCAAAATTTACACTTATGAAAATAAATGTGTAAGTACATTTTATTTTTGAGCTTCCAAAAGAAGCAGTTCTTGCTAAATGATTGGCAGAGTTTTATTTTTATTTTTTATAAAAGAAGAATTCATTAAGACAAGAATATCACAAAAAGTTATGAGGATTAGAGATCCTCCTGAAAAAAGGAAAAACAAGAAAAAGAAAACCTAAATGAAATAAAGTTTCCCAATCTCTCATCTTATCTGTACAGGAAACTCCCCTAAAAAGACCATGAGCTTTACACCAAGTGGAAGCAAAATGTCTAATCTTATTCTATTCAAATAAATTTCCTTAAAAGATGCATGAATTATGCTCCAGCCAAATGAACCAAAGTGTTGCATAAATAGCACATTGCCACAAGATTATTTAATTATTTTGCCATCCTATTTCAGTTTGGCTAAAACAGCTAAACCACATCTATACTAAGTGACATGCAACAAGTTGAACATCTGAATAGGTTGTAGGCACGAAATTAACAGAATTAAATAAGAATATTCAGCAGGATAATGCCATAAATGCATATGGTGGAAAAAACAGATATACAGGGCCTTGCATTTATGGTTCTTGTAGAATAGATTCCAGGGATAAAGCTATTCATCTAAGGAAATATTGAATATGGTTCTTGCATTTATGCTGTGGCTGTGTCAGATATGTAAACATACAACAAGAAAATAAATCAACGGAGAAGTATGAATAAACATCCATGCACAGACACAATCTAATTACATTAAACGAGTTCATATTCTAAACATCATTGAAATGTACATTGTCTTAATTTGTTACAAGACTTACTTCTCAAGTTTTACATAAACACTAGTGGCAGCACGATACAGATCAAAGGCCATTTGTTCTCTTCCATCCTCTTCAAGAATTGTACATGCATCTGTATATAGCTGAATAGCTTCTTCAGACATGGTATCTTCCAAAGCACTACATAGGGAGAAAGGTATTAAAAACATATAAAGATAATAACTGAGAGATATATTATTAAATTCCCAATTGACAGTAATTCAGTAATACTAGCTTATTGGAGCTTACACATTATGAGTTTCAATAGATGTTAATGGTTAGTTGGTTACTTCAATATTTAATAATAATATAATTATAAATTAAATAACAACAACAACATGGAATTCAGCTTCAAAGCAAGAGGGTAAATCATCTGTTTACCGAGCTCCCTTTGCAAGAGCATCTGATGCAGGTTGTGGTCTGCCACACTCCATGTACAATTCAGATGCCTTTCGATAGAAGTCCCCAACTTCCCTCCATTGGCTTAGATCCTTTGCCAGAGCAGCAGCAGATTCCATGTGCTTAGCAGCATCCCAAGGTCTGATTTACTTCTTAAGGTAAGACAAAGAGAGACAGTCTAACGCAGCGAATCTAATAACATGGCAGAGGACCATGATCATTTTTCCCCCCGTAAATGGAAGAAGAAGAAGAAGAAGAAGAAGGAAACTACATAATCAAATCATATAAGGATACGAAGAAAGCATCTCTTGTCCTTTTGAAGCTTTCTCATATGCTGTTTTGGCTTTCTCATAGTCCTTGGCAGCTCTAAACGCAATAGCTACAGAAGAATAAGAGTTTACCAGATTTATCAACATGCCTTTTTTTCTCTCCAAAATTTGATTTTAGCACTAAATGACTTGCACAAAAAATCAAATTTCTAGAAATGCTTGATCAATTTACCAGCCTGCTCATAAAGACCAGTAGCAGTTCTCCAATCTGCCTTCCACCTCGTGAGACTCAGTCTTGTTCTGAGGTGAATACGAAATAAAAGTCAAACGAAACAGAAACAACACAACTAATATGCACTAGTAGTATCATAGGGCTCAAACACAGTTTAATCATATTGATAATAAGAAGTGAACACCCTAATTTACTTATTCTACTTAAAAATAAATAAAAATGAAATCAAAGCATATAGTCTTCAAGTACTTGGTACTTGGTTATTATCACACCATATTAGTGTGATAATAATACCAATTCAATGACCAGCATCATACCAACAGTAGTTGGATCACATCAATAGGAGAAATCAGCCTAAGAAACAAAATTGCACGTCGCATCGGTGCATCAAAATGAACAATACCATTTGATTTGCAGAGTAGAATCTCAGATTATGGCATTTGATTACATTAGAGAACACAAAACGAAATTTAGAAGTGCATAAATATGAGTATGAATGAGAGAGAGAGAAGATGAACACACAGATCATCAGCTTTTCTCATCAACTTGTTGGGATCAGAGGTCGTCATGGTTGGGTGCGTCTTCCCGAGTTCTTTCCGATTCTTTCTAAAGTTACTGCTCTGTCCCTGCTCGCCTCCAATCCATATAAGCAATAAACCCATCTGGGTCCAATAATAACCACCATGTGGGCCCACAGCTTCATTTTATTCTCGAAATAAATAAAATAGATAAATTGCAATTACTCCCGTTAGCTTAAATAATTGGATCCAATTGCAAATAGGGGTAAAAGTTTATCCGATTGCGTTAATTGAAAGAAATTATTTTTATCGGAAATCACGATTTTCAAAATGATAATGGAAATATTCAGTTTACGATAATATTTTAAAATAAAAAATTTTAAAATATTTAATTTCTCAAAAATCCTCACAAATTCCTTGTACCAAACGTCCCCATAGGGAAAAATAAGTATTATGTTATAGGACAATCCTCTTATCATGTTATAGAGATAATCAGTGTGGAGTGATGGAGTTCATCATTAAAAAAGAAAAAAAAAATAGCACAAATATCGATGTATGTGTAGGAAACTCAACTTTTGTCATGTAATATAACAAATACAAAACTTTTTTTTATTTATAAACAATACAAAATCCTTTAACTTAAACCAAAACTATCATTCTAAATTTTTATTCAATCACTTTTATTTCAAATTAGTTAGGTTTGCGGTCAATAAATTAAAATAGAAATGGAAATAGATAAATTTTGATGCATTTTAAATTAAATACACTTCTATTTATTCATTTTAGAGATAAAGAATTTTATTTTATAATTATTATGTGATATATTATTATGCATTATTTATATTGTGCAATGCAATTATCTTAAAGTATTAATTATAAGATGAAAGATTTGTAGTAATTTTAGAGCAAGGTAATTGTTCTCAATGGATATGATAGGTCTACAACTTGGTTCAATATTTAAAGTCCAAGCATCTCCAAAATCTTTTAGGGGTTGTTTGATAAAGGGGTGAATTTTAGATTCCCAATAAACTCATATTAGGAATCCTAATTATCCACATTTGATGTAATGATTCTTAAAATTTTCCTGGAAAAACGAGATTTCAGGAAATTAAAATTGTTAATAAGAATCTCATGAAATAATACTACCAAGTGGTGGGTGTTCTTGAATTCCCACCCGGTGGAAAGATTTTAAATAATTTATAAAACATAAATAATCTTGCTTTAATATGTCGGGTTCTCTTGCAGACTCGTTGCTGAAGGCGACAGCTAGATGCTGCAGATCGATTAACAACGATTGGTTGCTAAAGGCGACGACTAGATGCTGCACATCGATTAACAATGATTGGTTGTTGAAGACGATTTTGGGGTTGAGAACAATTTTGTGGTTGTATTCAAAACCTAGTGTGAAAATGTGTTAAAACGTAACTAAAATTGATTCTTAGTAAAAGCCATCGTAGAAAAGTAAAAACGGTAGAAACGAAAGTTTTTACTTAGACTCATTTAAAAAGAAATAAATCCTTTTTTCCATTTTTTTTAACACTCAGTTTTCTCCTCTCTCTTTTTTTATTTTAGGACTTATATCTTATATAGTTATGTGACTTATATCTGTTAAGGGATAGGTTATTCTACCTACCTTTTTTTCTACCTACATTTGCCTATCACTTTCAAACATCATTATATCAGAATTTTAATTATTTATTTTTTCTCTCCTCTTTAGATTGTGATCTAACGGTGTTTGAAAGTGTTTGGCAAAGGTAGGCAGAAAAAAGATGTAGGTAGAATAACCTATCTCATCTTTTAAATATGAAGTTATTCGTTGAATTTTGAGTAGTGGTTTATGTGATTTTTTTCATGCATATATATATATATATATATATTTATATATATATATGTATATGTATATATATACATTAATGGGTGTTTATGTAATTTTAGGTGAACTAATGAAATAAAATGTATATGATATAAAAAAAATTAAAATAACATCATTTTGGGGTTATAAAATTAAAAAAAATATAATCAAAAAGACTAATATAACCCTGTAATATATTACAATTACAAAAATACCTTGATTTTTTCCCATATATATATATATATATATATATATATATATATATATACATGGGAAAAGTATTTCTATAGTCAATAGAAATAAAATTGTCTCCAATGAGTTCAAAATAACATCATTTTGGGGTTATAAAATTAAAAAAATCATAATGATAAAGACTATATATATATATATATATATATATATATATAATTTCGTGACGTCGTTTTGGGCTCACCTTAAATTATCTCCATAAAAATCATTTACCCTATATATATATATATATATATATATATATATATATAATTTTGTATCCCGACCTTAAATAGTAAAAACTTTATGCATGTCGTTATACGAATTATTTCTATCACTATAATATCCCAACTTAATAATATAATTAAGTAAAGTACAAAGAGTTTTAGGGAATTACAGAAAAATCCTAAAACTTGTAATAATTAATGAGAAATTAATTTTCAAGAAAATTATGAAAGAAAACACACATTATTATATGCTAAGTGTTGACTAGGGTAAAAGAAAATTAAGACGACCTTACAGCCCCTGCTCACTAAAGCGAGCTACCCAATGAGCATTGTATAAGCTCGCCTGGCCAGCGAGCATTTGCAAAAAATTAGAAAATAGAAGCAGTTTCGATCTCTCACTTACAAACACCTATTATCCCCCCACCCCTCGAGAAAGGCCATTAAAGAGGAGCAAAAAAGAGCTTGAAACCCATTTTCACTTGAGACCTTGAAAGCACATGATGTAAACATGAAAACCACCTAGAATCCCTACCTCATTATCCTTTCACTCTCCATTTTTCGATTTTGAGCTTAAAGGAAGAAGACTTTTCTTGAGAAATTTAGGGTTTGGCTATTTGTGTGTGCTTGTGACGATGGAAGCTTGAAATAAAAACATATTTTCCTCCACCCTTGACTTGATTGTGGTAAGATTTCCTAACTCAAAGCTTGTTTCCATGAAATCTCATTATGGTTAGAGATTGATAAATAGTGCCCACGAGTTCGGTATGAAATGTGTAGTTAGGGGGTGAGATATGAATTCAAGTATTAAAGATACTGGAAATAGCCTCTTGTAGATGGGAATCCAAGAAATGATTGTTTGGGACATGTTGATAAAATGTCAATTTTTGGTGTTATAAAACCTAGGGGCTTATGTTATGAAATGGCCATGTTGTTGGTGGATTAAATTGTTGAGCTAGGTAGAATTGAGCAAGAGAATAGTTTGGTGGAATAAACCTAGTTGGACTTGGAACCACCATTGGTTGTTGAAGATTAAGTGTTTTGAGAATTTTCCCTAATAGGGTCATTAATGTTTTAAGAGAATTTAGTATGATCTAGCCAATACTCTAGCATGTGTGTGTTGAAAATGATGAAGGATATATATGTTAATCACAATCTCAGTTTGTGTTATAGGTTGCATTTGTGAGGTGTGTTGTGGTTATGACCCTTGCAAAGAGAAGAGCTTGAATTGTTATGCCATAGAGGTAAACTTTGGATCCTTGGTGTCAATCTCTTTATGTGTTCTACTATGCTCCTTTGGAGTAGTGGTTGCTTGATATCTATGTATGATAGTAGCATGACATGGTATAAGCATGTAGAGTTGCATTATGCAATGATGAGAAAGATATTATGAAGTATGATAATATGCTATGAATGATTGATATATTGAATGTTGATGATATGATGTATATGATTGTTACCTTCCATGGATATGTTAGTGAGACCTTCGTGAGTTGGTGTATGTGTCCTTTCTATGGATATGGTTTTAAGACCTTCATGATGGAGGAGCTCATGATCAAAGGACCACACCAGATAGGGATTCTCTATGGGTATGACATTATGGCTTCATGACGGTAGCTACTTAGAGGACGCTTCATGAATCTCTTGGCAGTTCCTTGAATACATGTGATATGTATATAAATGATACAATTAAAGAAAATGCTATATTTATATTTTACCTGTACAGTAAGTGAACTATAAGGTAGAGTGATCCTCCAAAGGCCCTTAGTTTACTGAAATTTGCATTTCACCCTATTGGGTATTTCATTTCAGGTACCACTATTGATTGTGAGGGCTCATCTGTGGGAAAGAAGCCTCAGAGTGCATGACATGTGGACATTTATCATATTTGGTATATATGTATATGGCATGGAGATTTAGTCATTTTGATTTATTCCACATGACATTATGTTTATTTTGAGAACTCACGAGAGTTTATGTATTTTAGAGACCTAGAGATAGGCACTGTGTTATTTGCATGATTCTTAGTATGTATTTTGAGTGTAAAGAGCTCATGCATATGAATTATGCATTTTGGACATTGCCTTATAATTATGTATTTTGGGATATTGCCATATGAATATGTAATGGACATTATAATGGACTTTGATGATGTAAAGAATTGGACTTGTATGATGTATTTATGATTTCATTATGTTGGTTATGTGTTGAGTAAATAAGACATGATTTTGAAGCCTCTATGGCGTTGTACAAAAGGATGCACCATGATGTTTGTAAATGAGAATTGTACATGTCTAGAATGAAATTAAAATGATGAAATTTATGTTCATGTTGTATATTGAATTGTTGATGGTAAAAATTGAAACATTGAGTCCTTGGCTATATGATGAAAGGTTGGTAAGAAGCCAATGCCAATATATGGCTTGGTAAATTGAATGTGTTCAATTATGCATGACTTGAAGTAGAGAAAAACAAAGGTAAAATAGGGGTTGCTCACTGGCATGCTCACTTGAGCAAGCTACTTAATCAACAAAAGGGATAGAAGCATATGGAAAACCTTGAAAAGGAGCTGGTTTCTGGATCGGCACGGATCTCCATGGCCAATTAATGGCGAAAAGTAGATCCAATAAAATAAAACTTGAATACAAAGTCAAGACCTGAAAATCAAATCATATCAAACCAAACCAAATACTACACTAAGAATGCCACGAATCAAATAAAACAAAACCGAATTGAGTAATTAAGCAATCAAATATAAAATTATAGAGAATAAACAGAATACGATGATGCAGCAGAAGACTGCGACGATTGTGAAATTGTGGAGCTCAAAAAATGTTGTTTTTGAGATAGATTATATTAAAGTCTCGTTGATTTGTCGTTTCTGGGTTTTTTGTGATGAAAATCGCTCAAAAATATGTTATTTTTGAGTTTTGATGAAGCTCTCATGGTGGAAGCCGATTTCGAGCGGGTCAACATGCCAAAGGAAGAAAAAAATACTGGAATATCAAAAAATCCTAGAGGCTAGGGTGAGATTGTAATAGAGGCATCCTATTTCTATTTCTTACTAAAAAGTCTCACGAAATCCACACAAATATCACAAGATTATTTTTCCATTTTTTAAAATCTTGATTAATACCAACGGATTTGGACAAACTCTAAAATAATCTTTTAAAATCCTAATCAAATACCACATGACTATGTAGCACCGATACCGACACGGGACACGTGACACGATACGACACAACACTCCGACACGGTAATTCTAAAAAATGTTAGATTTTGACACGTTAGGACACGTTTTGATATTAAATAATAATTTTAATTTATGTAGTGTATACTATATTTAATATTCAATAATTTAGCAAAAAAAATGAATCTAAACTTATAATATTCATAAATTTTGCAAAGAAACATAAGATATCCCAAATATTTATATTAAACTCAATAAAATGGTAATTGTAGTCTAACAAATCTAATAGTCGAAACTAAAAACTCAATTCAATGCAACACTTGAACCTTTTTTTGAATTTTTATAATGTGTGTTGGAGTGTCGAGGAGTGTCGGAGTCCGAGAGTGTCCGACACGACACGTCAGAGTTTTTGAAGTGTCGGTGCTTCATAGCCACATGACTTTTTTTAATCCATTAAAATCCTAATTGAATACCAATGAATTTTTTTATCCAAAAATAATCCATTAAAATCATTTGAATTCCCAATCCAATACACCCCTTAATCTCGAAACTCATCCCGAATTGGACTAGTCACTGAGCGATGAACCAATTGGAATATCTCAAATAAAAATTGGTATAAAACTAATGATGTAATCCAAATTCATTTTGTTCCGACAATTAAGTGCTTTATTGATTTTGTTAAGATAATATCACTTCAATTTAATTGTCTTTTTATATGAGAGCTTATATAATACTAATTTATTTTTTATATTAGAGCTTAATTATTTAATAACATTTAACTACACAAATTAATTAATATATGCCTACCAAAGAAAATCAATATATAAATATCGTGTACGATGTGGACGTACTCCATGCTTGATCATATTGCAACAACATAGACGATGTCCATATATGATACATTTTTCAATTAATCCCTTATTTAAAATATAATGGATTAGTTTTTAATATCCGCATGACCTATCAAAAAATACCCAATTTTTCTTGTGGACGGTATTCGTGTGTGTGATTACTCATTTCGATAATATCATATTTAAATTATCTGATATCTTAAGCTTTTGAATAGAGGAATTTCCACATATATTTGTAGGATGCCAAACAAAAATACCATAGGTAAATGATTTATCAGAAAAGTCATTTTCAAAACCTCGAAGCTGTAATGTCTTTTCTGTCCTTCTCCCGTCATGTTAATGTCAGATTCTACATTAACTAAGGCATAATATGCATGACAAAAGCTAGCAGGTGCTTCCACAGCTTGTTAAAGTAGCTACACATCCCGATAAATGAATCATTCCCATAAATTAACTGAAATTAAGTATGAGTTTATCATCTATCAGTTAATATGACTATAAAAAATTTCCTACACACAACATTTTATGGGGCCCGCAGCAAAAAAATAAATAAAAAATATTGACACACAAAACGAATCTCTATAACATAATACAATCACTTTTCCTACGACATAACTCTTATAAAACTCATTAACTATTATAATATCTCAAGCAAATTACTTTGATGTTTGAAGTCAAATTCATACTTTAAGCACGACTCAAAAATTAGGTATCAAGTAGAAATACCACGAAATTAAGACGAAGCTTAAGTGCACAGGCACCACTTGCACACACATCTCTGTAACTCTATTTTCTAAAAAGAAATTAAAATTAACCGCACATACTCTTCATCTATAAATCTCAATTCTAAACTCATCACCACAAAATGGCTTTCAATTTCAACCACCTTGAATTAATCATCCTCGGTCTTGTGCTCCTCATCAACAACATCAAATTTTCATCTGAAAGCCGCATATTATTAGATGATCAAAACAAGCCATCATCAACAGTACAATCAGGATCAGATTTACCTTCAGTTTCTCAACCCGATTTCTTAGTTGCACCAATTGTTCCCAACCCTTTGTTACCAACACTACCATTTCCATTTTTCCAACAACCAATCGGTGGTTTCTTAAACACTCCAGCATTTTCACTTCCAACATTGCCACCTCTTCCCAAATTGCCTCCTCTACCCATTATTCCATTTATGCCTGCTATACCATCTGCAATTCCTTCCTTTCCTTCTAACCCATCAGAATCTTCCTCTTCAGGCTTGGCTCATCCCTTGGTTCATGGAGATAATGCAACCCCATGAAGTCCACAAATACAATTAATAAAATTTCTTAGGAGTTACTAGTTACTACTCTATGTTTCTTAGCTTAATTTGCACTTCCTGCTCTATCTGTTTACAAAATCTTATTTTGTTTCCTGTATTCCATTGTTACTTGATAATGAGTGCTAATATAGCTCCTGTTCTTGATAGTATGTAATATGTAAGAGCAATAGTACTTGTCATGAAATTTTTAATCTTGAAACCGTTAGAAATGCCAAATTAATGACCAATTATAATTAAAGTGGGAAGAAAATAAACTTCAAAATTAAACGGACAATTGACAAAAAAAAAGTTTTTTTATTATTAATAGACATCGTTTTGAGTTGAAAAATTAAAAAATTATAATAAGAAATACTATTATAACCCTGAAATAATTATAATTACAAAAATACATTGATTTCCGCCCCAAAACGACGTCATTTTGGATTTAATGTAGATAACGTATCTACATTGACGATAAAAAAGACTAACCCTTATTAATAAGTCATTTAAAAAAAAACTCATTTGTATCATTTAGCATTTATCATTTATCAACTGCAAATTTATTTTGCCTTTTTGTTATTTTATCTTCTTCTTTCTCATCTCCCAATGGAAAATTGTTTTTTTGCTTTTACTTTATTATGTGAACAATTTTTCTTTGCGGTTGATAAGGAAGGGTGTTGGAATTTTCATGGGACTTCCTCTTATAGCAGAGACAGAGAATTGGGGGGAATTTGATTAATTGATTAATACCCCATCATCATGGATACAATCAAGGACAAACTCAGAATGAAACCTTGGATCCGAAAAAAAAAAAAAATCAGAAGAATAGAACAATTTAACAACTCTATTTTGAGCTTTGAGTTACAGAGCACTGTATATTTTTTATTTATTTGGCTTGTACATGATTCCGGCCCGCAAGTCTTCTTTGTTATTTCTAAATTTCAGCTAATATTTCATTTTCTTTCAAATAAAAAATGTTGGCTACCAAGTATAATTCCAACAATCGACAAAATTCAAAAAGAGACATTTAGAAATCACAATACACCAAAAATTAATCAACTAGAAGATTTTATTAGACAAGCCGAAAAAAAGTACAAGAACTGTAGTAGTAAGCAATTGAAGCAACCTAAACCATACAACTTTTTTTTTCTTTTTATTTTTTGGAGATATCTTTTTCTTTTCTTTTTTCAATACATGCATACCATACAACTTCATATATATGGAAGAAACAGAACACTAACATAGCATGCAAAATAGATGACACCATGGAAACAAGTTACTAGATTAGGGTGAAGGTGGTACACGAAGGGTAGAAACACCAGGGATGTTTACAGGAGGAAATGGAGGCAAAGGAAAAGTAGGGATTGGAAGTGAGGGAACTGAGATTGGGAATGGGAATCCAGGCGCTGGTGCTGTTGGCATTGGAAACCCAGGAATCTGTGGAACTGAAGGTGAATATGGAAATGGAAATGGAAATGGAAAGGTTTGTAACTGCTGGTTATCAGGAATATTTGCCATGTTATTCTTCTTGCTTGGATCTTCTTGATCTCCTCCATTTTCACCACCAATCACTTCTTTCTTATCTAATGAATTCTTGAGTTGCCGAGCACTACTTATTAGAGTAACATGATTGTTGATGACTGCAACCAAACAAAATAGAAACATAAGATTCAAGGCCATTTTGTAAGATCTTTGGAAAATGGTTTAAGATAGGGAAGAGTGAGAGATTATTGCTGGAGGGATTGGAAAAGAAGCTCTTGTTTGTTGCATTGTTAGAGAGCATGTTAGATTGTTAGAGGCATATATATATATATATATATATAGAGGGAAAAGAAATTAATATTATATCACAACAATATAACATTATTACTGTTATGGATCTGTGCCATGAACCCGGACTAATGCCCACGTGAGCCGGCTTACCTCATCAACCCGGTAAGAAGGCCCACACTAACGGGCCCATCTCATCAACCCGGAATACTCCATCGAATATTCCCAATAAATACCTGAAACGGACCGTAGTTATGGAGATGTAATGTTTGATACGTTACCTCCAGTAACGGCCGACAAGGCTATAATGGCCCCGCGCCATTACAACTCGGTTACACCAATTCAAATCAGAGGCAGCCCCTATAAATAAGAGGGCTCCTCGATAATACAACACACTTGATTCAATACTTACACACACTGTCACCACATTCATATACTTTGCAGTGATCAAGCTAGGCATAGGGATATCTCCTCAATAGATACCCCTAGTCAAGGCTATACGATCCAAAGCGATCAATCAACCTGATAAAGGTTGAACATCTCTGTCCACAGGACAGAACATTGGCACCGTCTGTGGGAATCGAACCCACGACCACATGGTGGTGGTTCACACACGAAGCAACAGCCAACCTAATCCACCTCTGGAACCAGTTTTGGAGGAAACAAACCAACCCCAACACCAGAGGGATGATGTTGTGAACCACGATCACGTCCACATCAGTGAAGATGTATCAGATTCTGCCTCTACTCCCATGAGGCATGCACGACGCCAACCGGAAACTCGGACGAACCCACCCGTACAAGCCAGAGATTTGGCAGGCAATATCGTCCAATCAACCGATCCAGAATCTCGGTTGGCTCATACTACTCTTACAGCCGTTCTACAACGCATGACGGAGATGGAAGACCGCTCCAATCGCCAACGTCAGCACGATCTTCGCGTAATGCGGGAAGAGCATTCACGTGGGATCCGCGACTTGGAACGTCGATTGAGAGGAATCATTGAACCTCGGCAGGATGGTGAACGGAGCCACCCATCTCAGCAGAATCAAACCCAGCATGAACCCAACCCTGTCCAAGACGACATCAACATAGCAGGACAAACCATCACTCCACTTGCTACAAACCCCGTTCCTCCAGCAGGAACGGGTATTCCAAGGAATCAGGACGAGGTGCGTCTCGACAGGGGTAGGCGCGAAGCTGAACCCGGCTCGTATAAGAGACGATATAGTAAGGGGCAATACAACAACAGTCCCTTTACCAGCACGATCTTAAATGCTCATTTCCCTGAAGACTTTGATTCTGCTCGCTTACCAAAGTATGATGGAAGCCAGGACCCACAAGTTCACATCGATGCTTTCGATACCGACATGTACATCAGAGGAATTGATGAGCCTCTCATATCCCGGATATTTGCAATTACCTTGACAGGAGCGGCGCAGGCATGGTTCTCCACCCTCCCTGCAAATTCCATCAGCTCCTTCGATGAATTCGGACAGCGTTTCCTTCTTAATTTTGCCACGAGCAAAAAACATCCCAAATCCGAGTTCGCACTCGGTAAAATACGGCAAAATCCTGGAGAAACACTCCAAAAGTACCTCAATCGATTCAAAGATGTCGCTCTACAGGTACCCAACTTACCAGAGAACGTTCACGTTCACCTCATTGTTGCTGGTTTGGACGGATCGTCCAGACTGGCCAA
>JAVKPL010008922.1:0-34438 GCA_032173675.1 Gastrolobium villosum | reverse complement strand
TGGGTCACCGGGTTCCGGGTTAACCCGGCCGGGTCGGGCGGGATTTTACAACAATGCTTAATTGTGATTATTTATTTATTTTTAGAAGTTAATTATCATTATATTTATTTTAGAAAATTTTCTTATTTTAGATTTAGAATTTAGAATTTTGGATCAATTTATAATTGGGAAAAATGTTTCTGCAGTTAATGCAGATAAGTTATCTGCATTTATTCCCAAAATGACGTCATTTTGGTATTGAAATCTTAAAAAGTCATAAGTATAAAGACCATTATAACCCTGAAATAAATTAAAATTATAAAAACACCATGATTTCCGTCTCAAAATGATGTCGTATTGGTTTATTGCAGATAACTTATCTGCGTTAATTGCAGAAAAAACGAACCCTTTATAATTAGTATATAAAACTTTCATTTACCGCATAAATACATAATAAGTGCATAATGTTGGTGAAAATGAACACAACATACAAATAAGGAAAATGAGAGAAAAAAATAGGAGTTTATTAATTTCTATCATTTAAGTATTCTAAATAAATAAAATATTTCGGTGAATCCTCAACGAAAATTTAAAGTCATTTCAAATGTATTAACATGCATTTTAAATCTTGAATTTATGCTGCAACAAAAAAAAATGAATTTATTCAATCAATCAATTAAAAATGACAAATCTTCATTTTAATAATCACTTATAACACTTTTTTTTAAGTAGGACTTTTTTTTTTAAACCAGCTATTCTTATAATACCACCCTCAAATTTAATCCCTAAAAAACTGCTACGATTAAGAAGCTTGAATCTGAAAAGCATGGGAGTTTAACTTTCATGTTTTAGTGTATTTTTATAAGGGAAATATTACTTTCATGTTATGTAACGCTCTGTCTGCAGTCAGTTTGTTAATACGCATATGGTACTTAAAGCGTCAACTACTTAAATTCTAAAGCGGAAGACTTAACTTTTAATTACATTATTTTTCTATATAAATAAATTTCTACTTGAACTTTTTTTTTTGGGGAAATACTTGAACTTAAATTATACAGACCCATACCAGTACATAATTTTTACCTATCATTCAGTGACCATTATTAACAGTCAAAACTTATCTAAATATGATAACTAATACCATCCTGGATAGAATCTAACAGATAACATAATAATTGTAAATTGGATTAATCCCACTAACTTAACTTGTTCCTGAAATACAGAAAAGTCCAACCAATATATATGTCCTGCACTCCTGCATATGGCTCCGTGCCAATACAATTATCAACTACTTGACTTGACCACATACACATGCACAATCCTGTCATAGTTACATAACTATACATCGACAACACATGCCTCTCAAAATGATTATCAAATGTATATATGCATGATTATGTACGTCATGCACAACAAAACATGTCTATATAGACATCTAAAATATCTAAGGCTTTGTTTGGGAGTTGGTTTTAGGAGGGGAAGGAAAGAAAAGTGAGGGTTTTAGTAAGCCCTCCCCTTGTTTGTGAGTTTAAAATAAGGAAGGGAAGGAATTGGGGGTTTTTTACTAAACCCTCCAAAACCATCATTCTTCCTAAAATTAAAGTTCCCCCAATTTGGGGGGTTTGACGAGGGAAATATTAAAAATTACTTATCTACCCTAAGCATTAAAATGTAAAAACTACATAAATGTGAATCATTGTTAAACGTGACATTATTAGAAAAGTCTCAAATACCAACAAAATTTATCGACAAAAAATATTTCGTCAAAAATAGTGATGAGATTTTTGATGAAAATCACATACATCAAAAAAAATTCGTCAAAACTAAAGAAGAAACAAGATTTTGTCATAATCACTGACATAAATTTTTTACGAGAAAGAATTCAGTCAAAACTATTGACAAATCTAAATTCCGTTGAAACTTTCAACGAAAATATTTTCGTCCAAAATTTGACGAAACACATCTCCACCGAAAAGTTTCGACGTAAAACAATTACGTCTAAATTTTTTACGAAAAATATTTCATCAAAATTTGAGACTAAAAACATTTCTGCAAAAGAATTTGACAATTTTTTTTTTCAAAATTCTTTATAGAATCTAAATTTCGTCAAAATATTTCATAAAAAAACATTCATAGAAATTTTTGACGAAAAATATTTCCATCAAAATTTTCAATGCAACACATTTACTTCGAAAATTTTTGCTGGAAAATTTTTTTATCAAAATTCTTTACAGAATTTACATTCCGTCTAAAGTTTTTGACGGAAATATTTTCGCTAAACTTTTTGACAAAAACTTTCAGTTGAATATTTAAGGAAACACATTTTCATCGAAAATTTTCGATGGAAAATATTTTCGTCAATTTTTTTGATAAAAAGTATTTCCATCAAGATTTTCAACAGAATACATTTATGTCAAAAAATCTAAACAGAAAATTTTTTCGTAAAAAAATTTGACGAAAAATATTTCGATTAAAATGTTTGACGAAAAAAATATTCTGTCAAAATTCTTTACAGAATGTAAATTTCGTCGAAAGTTTCGAATGAAACATTTCCCTCAAAATATTTGACAAAACAATTTATGACAAAATTTTCTTCAGAACACATTTCCATCGAAATTTTGAACGAAAAACATTCCGTCAAAATTTTTGAAGAAATATTTTTTTTTCGTTTAAAGCATTTCATGGAGGAAATCATTTTCGTCAAAACTTTTGCCAGAAACTAAATTTCGATAGAAAATTTATTTTTGTAAAAATTTTCATCGGAGAAAAATTTTCGTCGCTTTTCGACGAAGAGTATTCTGACAAAAAAAGATTTGTGACAAGACAATTTTCATAGCTTGCAGTGTAGAAATTTCATACGAAACGTTATCTTTTTTAATATTGTGAAAAGTACATAAATAATTTTGTTAGAAATTTTAAATTTAATTTAGTTTGTAAAATTTAATAATTATATTAATTTTAAAAATGGGTATAATTGTAAAAATATCTCATTAACCCTCCATTTTCCTCCCTTTCCATTTTTTAACTCCCAAACAAGGGGAGGGAATACCCTCCAATTTCCTTCCCTTCCTTCCCCTCCCTCCCCCTTGGATTCCCTTCCTTTCCTTCCCCTCCAAACTCCCAAACAAAGCCTAAGTGTACACTCCTGTTGAGTCATTTATTCTCACTGCACTAGTCTCTTGCCCTGTGAGGGCTCTCCTGCTATTGATGTACCAGTAATTTAAATTACAGCCCCATAATGGGGTGAGAGATGAATCCCAATAAACTCTAGGTTTATGGAGCAGTCTCTACCAATGAGTTCGCTTTCTGCATGAAAGATCAGATATAAAGGGTATAATACAACATGTAATCTTGTCAACATAAACACAACTGAATTATTATAGAAGCATTTGTACACTCCTCATGATATTAATACGGAAGCATTTATACTTTATGCGAAATCGGCAAGTATACCGTTCGTTTCAAGTAATAAAAGTGATAAGTAAAGATCGTTCCCTCGAAGATTAATGCACCAATGACTAATTTTAACTATTTCCTTCTTAATTGGAAAAGAAAATTGATTTGATTGCGAAAGTGATTTGTTGTTGTAATCTTAAAAATAGAATTTTAAAAACAATAATATTAAAAAGATGCAAGAAGAGATCAAGAACGTCAAGAAATTATGAGATTGATTAAAAATTGTAAAAATACTATAGTCAAGATGCACTTCACCTCCAATCCTCCCTTATATTCCTATATTGTATTTTGTGATTACCTAATTCGTTTGCTTAGACAATTCATTATTTCCCTATAAAATAGTTGAACCCTAATGTCTTAGTGATTTCAACCCATTAACCCAATTAGAATCCTAGTGTCCTAGTAGTAATCCCTCTTGAATTAAGCATTAAGCAAATGAATTAAAAGTCTGCAATCTATGTAAGCCTATGTCTAGGTTATATACAAATTGTTATTCTACCCCTGTCTAGATTAAAATCCCAATATGTCTATTGTGAGTCCTAACCCTCAAAATCCTATAATAAAGCGATCAATTCTATCAAGGATATGGAAAAATTAACACAAGCAGAATAAAACAAACTAACTAATTAACTTATAAAAATAGTATAGGAAATATAAAGGATTCACATCGGGTCCGTGATCCCAACTACAAAAAGATATTAGCCAGACATATTCATGTTTGGCTTAAAATAAAAATTGTTCATGAAAGAAAAAGAAAAGAAGATGAAGATGAAGGATCAATGGTCTTCAGTCTTCAACTCCGTCGGAATCCTGATCTCCAGCGTGAGTCTCCAATAACTCTCTTAATTATATATCCAGCCAAAAGATTATTTGTCTCTGGGGTCTATAACACCTCAAATATTTAAATGTGAATTTTAATATTATATTGTGAAATGAAAGTTGGTGGATTAGTGAAAATCCAAGAATTATGGCCAAAATGGGCAAAAAGGGCAAAATGGTAATTTGCCAACCGTGTATTCTGAGGCTTAACTACTGAGTTAGAGATTTCATATGACAAAAGTAATACTGGAAATGGAATCAGGGCGGAAAATTGAGTGAATAGGCAAATTTGGGAAAAATTGATGAATAGTGATTTTTAAGTGTTAAATACCGTGGTGTGAGTGTACCGATAGGTGTGAAATTTTTATCAAGATTTTGGAGAAATAAAAATATGGCATGGACTGGAAAAATATGTAGGTTAAGAATTTATGATCGGAATTTTTATCGGGGTTAAAGTTAGATCGCGTGTGGGACCCGTGTGACCGAAGTCACATGGCCCCACCTCCTTTTCTTCCTTCTTTCCTCTCTTTTCTCCTCCATTTCTCGCGCGCCCCTGTTGAAAGAAAGAAAAAAACACCATTTCTCTCCATTCTTCCCATTTCTTCATTCCTTCACCGAATCGCTTGATTCCGGTGTCGAAATCTATTGTAAACAACCTTCTAGATCCATTGGTAACACTTAGAAGCCTTGAATCCACCTCCTTGGCCGCGTTTTTGGGCAAAAACAGATCCGACCCATAGTGTTCATGGAGCTTTCTTGGAGGTTTTGATCTTCTTATGGATTAGTGAAGCCTTGGTGGTGATCATACAACACATTGTGAGTATATTTGTGGTATTTTTATGGTTGATTTCATAGATCTAGGAATTTATGTTCTAAGCTTTGATTTTAGATGTGTGATGATAGAGAGCCCAAATGGAAAAATGCTATTAGATGAAAAGGCCTTAGAATCATGCTTGTAAGCTAGAAATGCTATGTTAAATTTTGGTGAAAAATATAGATTTTTAACTTAGGCGAATTTGAGGAAATTTCATGAAAAATGAGTTTTGGTGTAATTTGGATTTGATGATTGTTGTAGGGTGCCTCACACGGACGTGGTTGTGAAAAGTTGATTGGGAGCATACGTTTGGAACGGATTGCTCGTATTGAGGTAAACTCTTGGAACTTGGGTTTAATCCCTAGTGTGCTCCACCACACCTAGAGGAAGGTTGTGGTTGGATTATGTGGTTATGACATGGTGTGATTGTGTGCTTGTATGCATATTGCTTGTATTTTGTGAAAATTGTTTGGTCACTGGCCAGTTGACGTGTGTTGGGTTTGGACATCCGCTGGATCATTTCGTGACGGAGTGCCAGTTGGACTGCCATGGGGTCGACTCTGGGAGCGACTCCAGGATGAGCCAAACGTGGGACATCCGCCGGATAGGTCTCTTGAGGAGTTCCGGTTGGGTTGGCCATGGAGTTTTCTCAACCATGGGAGAAGCTCTAGGATTGTCTCAGGAGTTATATGATGGAGTCCTTGAACATGAATCCATGTGTGGATGTTCTTGGGTTGTCTCCAGTTGGATGGTGATATTGTTTTACTTGCATATTGCATGATGTCATTTTTATACATTTTAGTGAGCCATGGAGTGGAGAGAGCCTCTAGCTCCACTGGTTTACTGAGATATATCCGTATATCTCACCCCGTGTTTGGGGGACCACATTTCAGGTCACTATGAGCCGGGAGGAGCTTCGGGCAAGAAGCCCGCTTAGTGGACTATGGATTGCCTATGATGCATGGAGCTTGCATGACATTTTGGAGGAGTTTATGGAGTGCACATGGCATGGCATTAGCATTTTGAGACTTAGGTCATGAACATATTGCATGATGTTATATCCATGCTTTTTGTAGTGTTCATGATTGTATTCTAAGTCTTGTTTATTGCCTATTATTCATGACATGGATAACTGTATATTTTGAGTGAGCATGGGACTTGTCCATTGCCACATTTGATGCCTTGAAGTCTTGGTATTCATGTTGTAAAATGGTCCATATTTGTATGTAAATGGCCATTACTTTGAGGACTTGTAAATGATGTTTAATCTAAGGAAAATGCATGATGGAAGGGCCTAGAGCCTACATTAGGACATGATTATGCGTTGTGTGGAGTACCAAGGGGTTAGGGATGGATTACACAACCTTTTTGGGGCTTAAAATGTTGTAATATGTCATTTTGCTGCATAGTAATCGATTACCCAAAGCATGGTAATCGATTACCATGCAACAGGGGACGAAAAATTGGCTACTGTCTTCACTGGTAATCGATTACTGGCCTTTGGTAATCGATTACCATGTGAGGTAATCGATTACCCAAAGTTGGTAATCGATTACCAGAACAGAGGAGGTCGAAATTTAGCTACTGCCTCATTTTTGACAGGTGGTAATCGATTACCACCCACTGGTAATCGATTACCACAGTGTAATTTTCGAAAATTCAGGTTTTTCTAGACTAAAAGAAAGGGGCTTAACTTGATGGGTAGAACTCCAAATGATACGTGGTTTGAAACCACTCGTAGATAACGTAAAGGACTATAACTTGGTAAAATGAGAGAGTAAGATGGTGAGTTTAAATGAATTGAATAAAAAGAAGAATGAATGATGTTAGCAAAATGTATGCTTCCGCGTATTGCTTTTACAATTATAGTATTGTTTTAATTGATTACGGAAAATGAATTGATGTAAGAAAAGGAATATGTTAAAAGAAAAATTTGCCCGTAATTTAATTAACCCAATCACTGTGATTGTAACTGCGCTTAATATCATAATCAATGATAACAATACCGGTGTACAACGGGCTGTTACCTTTTATGGTATCAGAGCAGTTTTGTGAGGGAACTCTGATTGTGTGTATGTTGTATCTTGTGTGCCATAGCTATCTGTGAACTATTTATGATTAATGTATATGTGATTCCTCAGTGTGGGTCTGATCAACTCATTCCTTTGTGTTACATGTACAGATATCATGAGTAGGGCACGAGGTCGCCGTGGGGCACGTGGTGCAGGTCCTTTGCCACCGGATCCGGTCACTGCAGTACTGAATGCTCTGCAGGCAGAAACGGCTGCAAATAGAAATATGACTGAGAACCTGATGAAAACTAATCAGGATATGATGCAGGCCTTTATGGCTGAGATGAGGGCTGAAAGAGCTCGTCCTAGGAGGGATAATTCACCTCCACATACGGCTACGGTGACTCCTACACCGACGCCATCTGTTACTCCTCAACAGGGGGAGAGTGGGGCTAGTCACCACACTGGTGAGGCTAGTCATCATACTGCTACTGACCCTAGCTATGTTCCTGATCCATCATCTGTTGCCCAATCCACTGGGGCTGCTGGACAAGTGCTTGATAATGCTGACGATGAGCGTAGGCTCATATCTTTTAGGAAACATAAGCCACCCGCATTTCTGGGGTCAAGGGACCCAAAGGAGGTCACTGCTTGGTTGAGGGGAATGGATAAGATTTTCCAGGTGATGAGATGCCAAGATCCGCAGAAGTTATTGTATTCTATTTATATGCTGGAGGGTGATGCCCAAGAGTGGTGGGACAATGTGTCTCGCCCATTTGTTATTCAGGGTGAGGTTCTTACTTGGACTTTGTTCGAAGGTCTGTTTCATGAAGAATATTTTCCCCGCGATGTTCGGGAGGCAAAGCAAGGTGAATTTGATAGTTTGGTACAGGGAGTCATGACTGTGGATGCCTATGTGGCAAAATTTAATGAACTTGTCAAGTTTGCTAATTATGGAGGTACTCTACCTACTCCGGAATTCTTGTCAGCTAAATTTCAAAGAGGGCTGAGTGAGAAGATTGCTAAGAGGATGTCTAATACTGCGGTGAGGAACTTTGCTGATTTGGTGACCCAATGTAAGAGGGTCGAGACTGTTTATGGAAGGTATCCGAAATCTGAGTCAGCAAAAGAGCAAGATGTTAAGAGGACACCTGGTCCTTCTGGAAATACTAATAGAGGAGGTTTCAATAATAATAATAGAGGTAGGGGGTTGCATGTAAGGCAGCCTCCTGGTCAGTTCAAGAGGGGTGGAAATACTGGTGGTGGTGGTGCTTCGAACAGATATTTTACCCCACAATGTGGGAAGTGTGGGAAATACCACAGAGGTGTATGTGGTGCTGGTTCGTCGAACTGTTTTAGATGTGGTCAGAGTGGCCACTTTGCTAGAAATTGTCCATCTTCTTCGGGGCAGGCTGCGAATCTACTACTGCTGCTCCTATTGCTGTTGTTCCTACTGTGGGACGAGTTTATACTACAAATGCACAACGTACAGAAAAGGCTCCGAATTTGGTAAAAGGTATAATTTTCCTCTCTAATGTTGATTTGTCTGTATTATTTGATTCGGGAGCAACACATTCATTTGTGGCGGACTATGTGGCTAAGGCGTTGGATTTAAAGGTAACACGGATGGTTCCTCCGATGCGTATTACTACCGCTACAGGAGAGGTTAGTGAATCGTCTTGGATTTGTGAAGATGTGAAGTTCACTTATTTAGGCAGGGGTTACACCATTGGTTTAATTATCTTACCCCTGGCCTCTGTCAATTTAATCTTAGGGATGGATTGGTTGTCTCGGAACTGCGCAATGATTGATTGCTGCGGAAAGAGGTTGTTGCTATCTCACGAGAGGCCGACTGTTTGTCCGTCCTTGTATTTGTCTGTTAGTCAAACTGTGAAGGCCTTGAAGGCTGGAGATTTGGGTTATGTTCTGTTGGGCGGATTGGTAGGTGACAAAAAGGAGGAGATTTCTTCGATTCCAGTTGTTAATGAGTTTGAGGATGTATTTCCCGATGAGATACCGGAATTTCCGCCTGAGAGAGAGATTGAATTCTCGATTGACCTATTGCCTGGTGTGGGGCCGATCTCCTTGGCTCCATACCGGATGTCGCCACTTGAGTTGGCCAAGTTGAAGAAACACATTGAAGAATTATCTGCGAAGAATTTTATTAGGCCGAGTGTGTCTCCGTGGGGAGCACCGGTTATATTTGTAAAGAAAATGGATGGTAGCATGAGATTGTGCACTGACTACCGACAGTTGAATAAAGTGACTATTAAGAACCGGTACCCATTACCGCGTATTGATGATTTATTAGATCAGTTGAGGGATGCCTGTGTATTTTCAAAGATTGATCTCCGGTCCGGATATCACCAGATTCGGATTAAACCGGAGGATGTACCTAAAACAGCTTTCCGATCCAGATATGGACATTTTGAATATCAAGTGATTCCTTTCGGGCTTACTAATGCCCCGGCGGTGTTCATGGACTATATGAACCGCATCTTTAAACCGTATTTGGACCAGTTCGTGATTGTATTTATTGACGACATTTTGATCTATTCTAAGAGTAAGGAGGAGCACATCGACCATTTGAGGACTGTGTTGCAGGTGTTGAAGGATAAAAAGTTATATGCTAAACCGTCTAAGTGTGAATTCTGGTTATCTGAGGTGCAATTCTTGGGTCATGTTATTTCTGCAAGTGGTGTTGCAGTGGATCCGAGTAAGATTGAAGCGGTGAGTGACTGGGAACGACCTAAGATTGTGACTGAGATTAGAAGTTTTCTGGGGCTTGCTGGCTATTATCGCCGATTTATACAGGGATTTTCTGCAATGGTTCTACCGTTGACTCGATTGACACGAAAGGATACTCCTTTTGTGTGGACCCAGGAATGTGAGGACTGTTTTCTGCTACTTAAAGAGAAATTGACCACTGCTCCGGTGTTAACTTTACCTGATCCGGAGGGTGAGTTTGTATTATATTGTGATGCTTCTAAGAAAGGTTTAGGGAGCGTACTGATGCAGGAAGGAAAGGTGATTGCGTATGCGTCTAGGCAGTTAAGGCCGCATGAAGAAAATTATCCGACGCACGACTTGGAATTGGCTGCTATTGTGTTTGCCTTGAAAGTCTGGAGGCATTTTCTGTATGGGATGAAATTTGCTGTGTTCAGCGACCATAAAAGCTTGAAATATTTATTTGATCAGAAGGAGCTGAATATGAGACAGCGTAGATGGGTTGAATTTTTAAAAGATTATGACTTTGAGCTGAAATACCACCCGGGGAAGGCTAATGTTGTGGCAGATGCATTGAGTAGGAAGTCTGTTAACTTATCTCATATGATGATGTGGGATAATGAAGTGATTGAACAATTTCATGACATGAAGATAACGGATTTCTTTGCAGGGAGAATGTGTGATATGGAGTTGACTCGGATTGAGAACGAGCTGCACGAGAAGATTAAAGAGACTCAGATTCGCAATGAGAGTATAAAGTATTTGAAAGTCCAGAGTGGCATATCTGTTAATGAACAGGGATTATTATTATATCAGGGCAGGATTATTATGCCCAAGGAACTTGCTGAGGAAGTTATGACTGAGGCCCATAAGGGTCAATATGCTATCCACCCAGGTGCCACAAAGATGTACCAAGATTTGAAAGTGAAGTTCTGGTGGCCTGGGATGAAGAGGGATGTTGCCGAGTACGTATCTAAGTGCTTGGTGTGCCAGAAAGTAAAAATAGAGCATCAGAAACCTGCTGGATTACTTCAGCCGCTGGATATACCTGAATGGAAATGGGAGAGTATTTCTATGGATTTTGTTGTTGGATTGCCGCGAACTCAAGCTGGTTATGATTCGATTTGGGTTATTGTGGACCGACTCACGAAGTCTGCACATTTTCTACCAGTACGAGTGGATTTCACCACAGAGAAGTTGGCTACGTTGTATGTAAAGGAGATTGTTAGACTCCATGGGATACCGATTAGCATTGTTAGCGATCGGGACCCGAAGTTTACTTCACGATTTTGGGGAGCTTTGCAGCAGGCTTTTGGCACTCAGCTTCGACTGAGCACTGCTTATCACCCGCAGACTGATGGTCAGACTGAGAGGACCATACAGACACTTGAGGATATGCTGAGAGCTTGCACACTGGAACAGGGTAATGCCTGGGATAGGTACTTACCACTGGTGGAATTTTCTTATAATAACAGTTTCCATTCCAGTCTGGGTATGGCACCGTATGAAGTTTTGTATGGCAGGAGGTGTCGTACGCCCACTTGTTGGACTGAGGTAGGCGATAAAGAAAGATTTGGTCCGGATTTTGTGCAGGAAACAACAGTGCAAATTGAAATGATCAGAGAAAAATTGAAACAGGCACAGAATCGGCAGAAAAGTTACTATGACAATAAGCATAGACAGTTGGAATTCGAGGAAGGTGACCATGTTTTTGTACGGTTATCTCCGGTCACAGGTGTTGGCCGTGCGTTGGGTGTGAGGAAGCTGAGTCCACGGTTCATTGGGCCATATCAAATTATGAAAAGAGTAGGATTGGTGGCCTATCAGCTTGCCTTACCCCCTCAATTGTCTAATTTACATGATGTTTTTCATGTGTCGCAGTTGCGACGTTATGTTCCGGATGAATCACATGTGGTGATGCCGGATAATATTGAAATCAGGGAGAACTTGAAGACTCCCATTGGTCCTATTGCAGTATTGGATCGCAGTGAAAAGCGATTGAGAAGTAAAGTGATTCCCATGCTGAAGATTCAGTGGGAAGGCCGCACACCTGAGGAGGCTACTTGGGAGCGGGAGGACGAGATTCTCCGGCTGTATCCTGAGTTAGCGAGCAGGTATGATTTAATTTTGCGGACAAAATTTCTAAAAGGTGGGGTGAATATAACACCTCAAATATTTAAATGTGTATTTTAATATTATATTGTGAAATGAAAGTTGGTGGATTAGTGAAAATCCAAGAATTATGGCCAAAATAGGCAAAAAGGGCAAAATGGTAATTTGCCAACCGTGTATTCTGAGGCTTAACTACTGAGTTAGAGATTTCATATGACAAAAGTAATACTGGAAATGGAATCATGGCGGAAAATTGAGTGAATAGGCAAATTTGGGAAAAATTGATGAATAGTGATTTTTAAGTGTTAAATACCGTGGTGTGAGTGTACCGATAGGTGTGAAATTTTTATCAAGATTTTGGAGAAATAAAAATATGTCATGGACTGGAAAAATATGTAGATTAAGAATTTATGATCGGAATTTTTATCGGGGTTAAAGTTAGATCGCGTGTGGGACCCGTGTGACCGAAGTCACTTGGCCCCACCTCCTTTTCTTCCTTCTTTCCTCTCTTTTCTCCTCCATTTCTCGCGCGCCCCTGTTGAAAGAAAGAAAAAAACACCATTTCTCTCCATTCTTCCCATTTCTTCATTCCTTCACCGAATCGCTTGATTCCGGTGTCGAAATCTATTGTAAACAACCTTCTAGATCCATTGGTAACACTTAGAAGCCTTGAATCCACCTCCTTGGCCGCGTTTTTGGGCAAAAACAGATCCGACCCATAGTGTTCATGGAGCTTTCTTGGAGGTTTTGATCTTCTTATGGATTAATGAAGCCTTGGTGGTGATCATACAACACATTGTGAGTATATTTGTGGTATTTTTATGGTTGATTTCATAGATCTAGGAATTTATGTTCTAAGCTTTGATTTTAGATGTGTGATGATAGAGAGCCCAAATGGAAAAATGCTATTAGATGAAAAGGCCTTAGAATCATTTTTGTAAGCTAGAAATGCTATGTTAATTTTTGGTGAAAAATATAGATTTTTAACTTAGGCGAATTTGAGGAAATTTCATGAAAAATGAGTTTTGGTGTAATTTGGATTTGATGATTGTTGTAGGGTGCCTCACACGGACGTGGTTGTGAAAAGTTGATTGGGAGCATACGTTTGGAACGGATTGCTCGTATTGAGGTAAACTCTTGGAACTTGGGTTTAATCCCTAGTGTGCTCCACCACACCTAGAGGAAGGTTGTGGTTGGATTATGTGGTTATGACATGGTGTGATTGTGTGCTTGTATGCATATTGCTTGTATTTTGTGAAAATTGTTTGGTCACTGGCCAGTTGACGTGTGTTGGGTTTGGACATCCGCTGGATCATTTCGTGACGGAGTGCCAGTTGGACTGCCATGGGCTCGACTCTGGGAGCGACTCCAGGATGAGCCAAACGTGGGACATCCGCCGGATAGGTCTCTTGAGGAGTTCCGGTTGGGTTGGCCATGGAGTTTTCTCAACCATGGGAGAAGCTCTAGGATTGTCTCGGGAGTTATATGATGGAGTCCTTGAACATGAATCCATGTGTGGATGTTCTTGGGTTGTCTCCAGTTGGATGGTGATATTGTTTTACTTGCATATTGCATGATGTCATTTTTATACATTTTAGTGAGCCATGGAATGGAGAGAGCCTCTAGCTCCATTGGTTTACTGAGATATATCCGTATATCTCACCCCGTGTTTGGGAGACCACATTTCAGGTCACTATGAGCCGGGAGGAGCTTCGGGCAAGAAGCCCGCTTAGTGGACTATGGATTGCCTCTGATGCATGGAGCTTGCATGACATTTTGGAGGAGTTTATGGAGTGCACATGGCATGGCATTAGCATTTTGAGACTTAGGTCATGAACATATTGCATGATGTTATATCCATGCTTTTTGTAGTGTTCATGATTGTATTCTAAGTCTTGTTTATTGCCTATTATTCATGACATGGATAACTGTATATTTTGAGTGAGCATGGGACTTGTCCATTGCCACATTTGATGCCTTGAAGTCTTGGTATTCATGTTGTAAAATGGTCCATATTTGTATGTAAATGGCCATTACTTTGAGGACTTGTAAATGATGTTTAATCTAAGGAAAATGCATGATGGAAGGGCCTAGAGCCTACATTAGGACATGATTATGCGTTGTGTGGAGTACCAAGGGGTTAGGAATGGATTACACAACCTTTTTGGGGCTTAAAATGCTGTAATCTGTCATTTTGCTGCATAGTAATCGATTACCCAAGCATGGTAATCGATTACCATGCAACAGGGGACGAAAAATTGGCTACTGTCTTCACTGGTAATCGATTACCATGTGAGGTAATCGATTACCCAAAGTTGGTAATCGATTACCAGAACAGAGGAGGTCAAAATTTGGCTACTTCCTCATTTTTGACAGGTGGTAATCGATTACCACCCACTGGTAATCGATTACCACAGTGTAATTTTCGAAAATTCAGGTTTTTCTAGACTAAAAGAAAGGGGCTTAACTTGATGGGTAGAACTCCAAATGATACGTGGTTTGAAACCACTCGTAGATAACGTAAAGGACTATAACTTGGTAAAATGAAAGAGTAAGATGGTGAGTTTAAATGAATTGAATAAAAAGAAGAATGAATGATGTTAGCAAAATGTATGCTTCTGCGTATTGCTTTTACAATTATAGTATTGTTTTAATTGATTACGGAAAATGTATTGATGTAAGAAAAGGAATATGTTAAAAGAAAAATTTACCCGTAATTTAATTAACCCAATCACTGTGATTATAACTGTGCTTAATATCATAATCAATGTTAACAATACCGGTGTACAACGGGCTGTTACAGGGTCTGAGTCTCTATTTATAGAGTTTATGCCTTGCTTGGAAATCTTGATCTAATCTCCATCGTGTATATTGGTTCCAATCTTCTCTGATACAATGTGATATAAGTTAAAGATTTTTTCGTACCTCCCGCGCTACTAGCGCTAGATTGGCGCTGATAGCGTGGGAGTTTAATTCAGCATATGTAACAGCCCGTTGTACACCGGTATTGTTAACATTGATTATGATATTAAGCGCAGTTACAATCACAGTAATTGGGTTAATTAAATTACAGGAAACTTTTTTTTTCTTTTATCATATTCCTTTTCATAACAATAACTTTTTCCGTAATCAATTAAAACAACACTATAATTGTAAATGCAATTCGCGGAATCATACAGTTTACTAACATCACTAATCTTTCTTTTTATTCAATTCATTTAAACTCATCATCTTACTCTCACGTTTTACCATGTTATAGTCCTTTACATTAGCTACGCGTGGTTTCAAACCACGTACCATTTGGAGTTCTACACACCAAGTTAAGCCCCTTTCTTTTAGTCTAGAAAAACCTGAATTTTCGAAATTTACACTGTGGTAATCGATTACCAGTGGGTGGTAATCGATTACCACCTGTCAAAAATGAGGCAGTAGCCAATTTTTCCATCCCCTGTTCTCTGGTAATCGATTACCAAGCTTGGGTAATCAATTACTTCACTTGGTAATCGATTACCAATCCTCTGGTAATCGATTACCAGGCAGACAGTAGCATTTATTTCGTCCCCTGTTGCATGGTAATCGATTACCATGCTTGGGTAATCGATTACTATGCAGTAAAAGTGACAGATTACAGCATTTTCAGCCCCAAAAGAGTTGTGTAATCCATCCCTAACACCATAGTACTCCACACAACACTTAAACATACCCTAATGTAGGCTCTAGGCCCTTCCATCATGCATTTTCATTCAATCATGTATCATTTACAAGGTCCTTAAGATCATGGCCATTTTACAACAAATATGGACCATTTTACAACATAAATACCAAGGCTTCAAATGCAAGAAATGTGGCAATGGACAAGTCCCATGCTCACTCAAAATATACAATTATCCATGGCATGAATAATGAGCAATACACAAGACTTAGAACATAATCATGAACACTACAAAAGCATGGAAATAACATCATGCAATATGTTCATGACCTAAGTCTCAAACACTAAATGGCATGCTATGTGCACTCCAAATCTCCTCCAAAATGTCATGCAAGCTCACTGTGCCACATGCAATCCGCTGTTCGCTATGCGGGCTTCTTGCCCGAAGCTCCTCCCGGCTCATAATGCCCTGAAATGTGGTCCCCCAAACACGGGGTGAGATATACAAATATATCTCAGTAAACCAATGGAGCTAGAGGCTTTCTCCACCCCATGGTTCACTCAATGTGCAAATATAACATCATATAATATGCATGACATACAATATCACCAACAACTGGAGACAAACCGAGAACATCCACAATTGGATTTACGTTCAAGGACTCCATCATATAACTCCCGAGACAATCCTGGCGCCTCTCCCATGGTTGAGAAGACTCCATGGCAAAACCCAACTGGAACTCCTCATGAGCCCTATCCAGCGGATGTCCCACGTTTGGATCATCCTGGTGTCGCTCCCAGAGTCGACCCCACGGCAAAACCCAACTGGCATTCCCACACGGAATTATCCAGCGGATGTCCAAACCAACACACGTCAACTGGCCAGTGACCAAACAATTTTCACACAATTCAAGCAATATGGCATACAAGCACATAATCACACAATGCCATAAACACAAAATCCAACCACAACCATCCACTAGGTGTGGTGGAGCACACAAGGGATTAAACCCCAGTTCCAAGGGTTTACCTCAACACAAGCAAATCTGTTCCACATGTATGCTCCAAATCAATCTTTCACAATCACGTCCGTGTGAGGCACCCTACAACGATCAACAATTTCAAATTACACCAAACCTCAATTTCCATGAAATTTCCACAAATTTTCCTAAGTTAAAAACCTAACTTTTTCACCAAAATTTATCATAGCATTTCTAGCTTACAAGCATCATTCTAAGGCATTTTCATCTAATAGCATTTTTCCATTTGGGCTCTCTATCATCACACATCTAAGATTAAAGACTTAGTGCATAAATTTCTAGATCTACAAAATCAACCACAAAGATACCACAAATATACTCACAATCTAGTGTATGCACATTACCAAGGCTTCACCAATCCAAAGGAGATCCAAAAACTTCAAAAACACCAAGAACACCCAATGGTTCGGATCTGACTTCGCCCAAAAACGCAGGAAGGAGGTGGTTTCAAGGCTTGGGAGTATCACCAATGGCTTTAGAAGGTTGTTTACAATAGATTTCAACACCAAAACCAAGTGATTTGGTGGAGAAATGAAGAAATGGCCAAGTAAGAGAGAAATGGGTTCTTTGTTGTGAAAATGGGGGAGTTTCACGGGAGAAGAGGAAGAAAAGGGAGAGAGAGGCGTGGGAAAAAGTGTGGGGCCAAGTGGCTTTTGGTCCCACGGGTCCCACACGCGATCTAACTTTAATCCCGATAAAATTTCTGATCATAAATTCTTAATCTACATATTTTTCTGGTCCATGACATATTTTTATTTCCTAAAAATATTGATAAAAATTTCACACTTATCGGCACACTCATACCGCAGTATTTAACACTTAAAAAGTCACTATTCATCACTTTTTCACAAATTTGCCTACTCACTCAATTTTCCGCCCTGATTCCATTTCCAGCATTATTTTTGTCATATGAAATCTCTAACTCAATTTTTATGCCTCAGAATACGCGGCTGGTCAATTACCATTTTGCCATTTTTGCCCATTTTGGCCATAATTCTTGGATTTTCACTAATCCATCAATTTTAATTTCACAATATAGTATTAAAATACACATTTAACTTTATGAGGTGTTATATTCACCCCTTCTTTTAGAAATTTTATCCGCAAAATTAAATCATACCTGCTCGCTAACTCAGGATACAGCCGGAGAATCTCGTCCTCCCGCTCCCAAGTAGACTCCTCAGGTGTGCAGCCTTCCCACTGAATCTTCAGCATGGGAATAACTTTACTTCTCAACCTCTTTTCACTGCGGTCCAATATTGCAATAGGACCAATGGGAGTCTTCAAGTTCTCCCTGATTTCAATATTATCCGGTATCACCACATGTGATTCATCCGGAACATAACGTTGCAACTGCGACACATGAAAAACATCATGTAGATTGGACAACTGAGGGGGTAAGGCAAGCTGATAGGCCACCAATCCGACTCTTTTCATAATTTGATACGGTCCAATGAACCGTGGACTCAGCTTCCTCACACCCAGCGCACGGCCAACACCCATGACCGGAGATAACCGTACAAAAACATGGTCACCTTCCTCAAATTCTAGCGGTCTATGCTTGTTGTCATAGTAGCTTTTCTGCCGATTCTGTGCCTGTTTCAATTTTTCTCTGATCATTTCAATTTGCATTGTTGTTTCCTGCACAAAATCTGGACCAAATCTTTCTTTATCGCCTACCTCAGTCCAACACGTGGGCGTACGACACCTCCTCCCATACAATACCTCATACGGTGCCATACCCAGACTGGAGTGAAAACTGTTATTATAAGAAAACTCCACCAATGGCAAGTACTTATCCCAGGCATTACCATGTTCCAATGTGCAAGCTCTCAGCATATCCTCAAGTGTCTGTATGGTCCTCTCAGTCTGACCATCAGTCTGCGGGTGATACGCAGTGCTCAGTCGAAACTGAGTGCCAAAAGCCTGTTGCAAGGCTCCCCAAAAGCGTGAAGTAAACTTCGGGTCTCGATCACTAACAATGCTAATCGGTATCCCATGGAGTCTAACAATCTCCTTTACATACAACGTAGCCAACTTCTCTGTGGTGAAATCCACTCGTACTGGTAGAAAATGTGCAGATTTCGTAAGTCGGTCCACAATAACCCAAATCGAATCGTATCCAGCTTGAGTTCGAGGCAATCCCACAACAAAATCCATTGAAATACTCTCCCATTTCCATTCTGGTATATCCAGCGGCTGAAGTAATCCAGCAGGTTTCTGATGCTCTATTTTTACTTTTTGACAAATCAAGCACTTAGATACGTACTCGGCAACATCCCTTTTCATCCCAGGCCACCAGAACTTAACTTTCAAATCTTGGTACATTTTTGTGGCACCTGGGTGGATAGCATATTGACCCTTATGGGCCTCAGTCATAACTTCCTCTGCAAGTTCCTTGGGCACAACAATCCTGCCCTGATATAACAATAATCTCTGTTCATTAACAGATATGCCACTCTGGCCTTTCAAATATTTAATACTTTCATTGCGAATCTGAGTCTCTTTAATCTTCTCGTGCAGCTCGTTCTCAATCCGAGTCAACTCCATGTCACACATTCTCCCTGCAAAGAAATCCGTTATTTTCATGTCCCGAAATTGTTCAATCACTTCATTGTCCCACATCATCATATGAGATAAATTGACAGACTTCCTACTCAACGCATCTGCCACAACATTAGCCTTTCCCGGGTGGTATTTCAACTCAAAGTCATAGTCTTTTAAGAATTCAACCCATCTACGCTGCCTCATATTCAGCTCCTTCTGATCAAACAAATATTTCAAGCTTTTATGATCACTGAACACAGCAAACTTCATCCCATACAGAAAGTGCCTCCAGATTTTTAAGGCAAACACAATAGCAGCCAGTTCTAAGTCGTGCGTCGGATAATTCTCTTAATGTGGAGTTAACTGCCGGGACGCATAAGCAATCACTTTTCCTTCCTGCATCAGTATGCTCCCTAAACCTTTCTTAGAAGCATCACAATATAAAACAAACTCACCCTCCGGATCAGGTAAAGTTAACACCGGAGCAGTGGTCAACTTCTCTTTGAGTAGCAGAAAATAGTCCTCACATTCCTGGGTCCACACAAAAGGAGTATCCTTTCGTGTCAATCGGGTCAACGGTAGAACCATTGCAGAAAATCCCTGTATAAACCGGCGATAATAACCAGCAAGCCCCAGAAAACTTCTAATCTCCGTCACAGTCTTAGGTCGTTCCCAGTCGCTTACCGCTTCAATCTTGCTTGGATCCACTGCAACACCGCTTGCAGAAATAACATGACCCAAAAATTGCACCTCAGACAACCAGAATTCACACTTAGACGGTTTAGCATACAATTTCTTATCCTTCAACACCTGCAACACAGTCCTCAGATGGTCGATGTGCTCCTCCTTACTCTTAGAATAGATCAAAATGTCATCAATAAATACAATTACAAACTGGTCCAAATACGGTTTAAAGATGCGGTTCATATAATCCATGAACACCGCAGGGGTATTAGTAAGCCCAAAAGGAATCACTTGATATTCAAAATGTCCATATCTGGATCGGAAAGCTGTTTTAGGTACATCCTCCGGTTTAATCCGAATCTCGTGATATCCGGACCGGAGATCAATCTTCGAAAACACACAGGCATCCCTCAACTGATCTAATAAATCATCAATGCGCGGCAATGGGTACCGGTTCTTAATAGTCACTTTATTCAACTGTCGGTAGTCAGTGCACAATCTCATGCTACCATCCTTTTTCTTCACAAATATCACCGGTGCTCCCCACGGAGACACACTCGGCCTGATAAAATTCTTTGCAGATAATTCTTCAATGTGTTTCTTCAACTTGGCCAACTCAAGTGGCAACATCCGGTATGGAGCCCAGGAGATCGGCCCCACACCAGGCAATAGGTCAATCGAGAATTCAATCTCTCTCTCAGGCGGAAATTCCGGTATCTCATCAGGGAATACATCCTCAAACTCATTAACAACCGGAATAGAAGAAATCTCCTCCTTTTTGTCACCCACCAATCCGCCCAAAAGGACATAACCCAGATCTCCAGCCTTCAAGGCTTTCACAGTCTGACTGACAGACAAATACAAAGACGGACAAACAGACGGCCTATCGTGAGATAGCAACAACCTCTTTCCGCAGCAATCAATCATTGCGCAGTTCCGAGACAACCAATCCATCCCCAAAATCAAATTGACAGAGGCCAGGGGTAAGATAATTAAATCAATGGTGTAACCCCTGCCTAAATAGGTGAACTTCACATCTTCGCAAATCCAAGACGATTCACTAACCTCTCCTGTAGCGGTAGTAATACGCATCGGAGGAACCATTCGTGTTACTCTTAAGTCCAACGCCTTAGCCACATAGTCCGCCACAAAAGAATGTGTTGCTCCCGAATCAAATAACACAGACCAATCAACATTAGAGAGGAAAATTATACCTTTTACCAAGTTCGGAGCCTTTTCAGAATGTTGAGCATTTGTAGTATATACTCGTCCCGCAGTAGGAACAGCAGCAGTAGCAGTAGCAGTAGCAGTAGCGGTCGGCAAGGCCTGCAGATTCGCAGCCTGCCCCGAAGATGATGGATAATTTCTAGCAAAGTGGCCATTCTGACCACACTTAAAACAAGCCAACGGACCAGCACCACATACACCTTTGTGGTATTTCCTGCACTTCCCACATTGTGGGGTAAAATATCTGTCCGCAGCACCACCACCAGGGTTTCCACCCCTCTTGAACTGTCCAGGAGGCTGCCTTACATGCAACCCCCTGCCCCTATTATTATTGAAGCCTCCTCTATTAGTATTACCTGAAGGACCAGGTGTCCTCTTAACATCTTGTTCCTTTGTCGTATCAGATTTCGGATACCTACCATATACAGTCTCGACCCTCTTGCATTGGGTCACCAAGTCAGCAAAGTTTCTCACCGCAGTATTTGACATTCTCTTAGCAATCTTCTCATTCAGCCCTCTTTGAAATTTAGCTTACAAAAACTCAGGAGTAGGTAGAGTACCTCCATAATTTGCAAACTTTACCAGTTCATTGAATTTTGCCACATAGGCATCCACGGTCATGACTCCCTGCACAAGGCTATCAAACTCACCTTGCTTTGCCTCCCGAACATCGCGGGGAAAATATTCTTCATGAAACAGACCTTCGAACATTGTCCAAGAAATAATCTCACCCTGAATAGCATATGGGCGAGACACATTGTCCCACCACTCCTGGGCATCACCCTCCAGCATATAAACAGAATACAGTAACTTCTGCGGATCTTGGCATCTCATCACTTGGAAAATCTTATCCATTCCCCTTAACCAAGCAGTAATCTCCTTCGGGTCCCTTGACCCCAGAAAAGCGGGTGGCTTATGTTTCCTAAAAGATATGAGCCTACGCTCATCATCAGCATTATCAACAACCTGTCCTGCAGCCCCAGTGGATTGGGCAACAGATGACGGATCAGGGACATAGCTAGGGTCAGTGGTATGATGACTAGCCTCACCAGTGTGGTGACTAGCCCCACTCTCCCCTTGTTGAGGAGTAACAGATGGCGTCGGTGTAGGAGTCACCGTAGCCGTGTGTGGAGGTGAATTATCCCTCCTAGGACGGTTTCTATCAGCCCTCATTTCAGCCATAAAGGCCTGCATCATATACTGATTAGTCTTCATCAGGTTTTCAGTCATATTTCTATTTGCAGTCGTTTCCGCCTGCAGAGCATTCAGGACTGCAGTGACCGGATCCGGTGGCAAAGGACCTGCACCACGTGCCCCACGGCGACCACGCGCCCTACTCATGATATCTGTACATGTAACACAAAGGAATGAGTTGATCAGACCCACACTGAAGAATCACATATACATTAATCATAAATAGTTCACAGATAGCTATGGCACACAAGATACAAACATACACAATCAGAGTTTCCCTCACAAAACTGCTCTGATACCATAAAATGTAACAGCCCGTTGTACACCGGTATTGTTAACATTGATTATGATATTAAGCGCAGTTACAATCACAGTAATTGGGTTAATTAAATTACGGGCAACTTTTTTTTTCTTTTATCATATTCCTTTTCATAACAATAACTTTTTCCGTAATCAATTAAAATAACACTATAATTGTAAATGCAATTCGCGGAATCATATAGTTTACTAACATCACTAATCTTTCTTTTTATTCAATTCATTTAAACTCATCATCTTACTCTCACGTTTTACCATGTTATAGTCCTTTACATTAGCTACGCGTGGTTTCAAACCACGTACCATTTGGAGTTCTACACACCAAGTTAAGCCCCTTTCTTTTAGTCTAGAAAAACCTGAATTTTCGAAATTTACACTATGGTAATCGATTACCAGTGGGTGGTAATCGATTACCACCTGTCAAAAATGAGGCAGTAGCCAATTTTTCCATCCCCTGTTCTCTGGTAATCGATTACCAAGCTTGGGTAATCGATTACCTCACTTGGTAATCGATTACCAATCCTCTGGTAATCGATTACCAGGCAGACAGTAGCATTTATTTCGTCCCCTGTTGCATGGTAATCGATTACCATGCTTGGGTAATCGATTACTATGCAGTAAAAGTAACAGATTACAACATTTTCAGCCCCAAAAGAGTTGTGTAATCCATCCCTAACACCTTAGTACTCCACACAACACTTAAACATACCCTAATGTAGGCTCTAGGCCCTTCCATCATGCATTTTCATTCAATCATGTATCATTTACAAGGTCCTTAAGATCATGGCCATTTTACAACAAATATGGACCATTTTACAACATAAATACCAAGGCTTCAAATGCAAGAAATGTGGCAATGGACAAGTCCCATGCTCACTCAAAATATACAATTATCCATGGCATGAATAATGAGCAATAAACAAGACTTAGAACATAATCATGAACACTACAAAAGCATGGAAATAACATCATGCAATATGTTCATTACCTAAGTCTCAAACACTAAATGGCATGCTATGTGCACTCCAAATCTCCTCCAAAATGTCATGCAAGCTCACTGTGCCACATGCAATCCGCTGTCCGCTATGCGGGCTTCTTGCCCGAAGCTCCTCCCGGCTCATAATGCCCTGAAATGTGGTCCCCCAAACACGGGGTGAGATATACAAATATATCTCAGTAAACCAAGGGAACTAGAGGCTTTCTCCACCCCATGGCTCACTCAATATGCAAATATAACATCATATAATATGCATGACATACAATATCACCAACAACTGGAGACAAACCGAGAACATCCACAATTGGATTTACGTTCAAGGACTCCATCATATAACTCCCGAGACAATCCTGGCGCCTCTCCCATGGTTGAGAAGACTCTATGGCAAAACCCAACTGGAACTCCTCATGAGCCCTATCCAGCGGATGTCCCACGTTTGGATCATCCTGGTGTCGCTCCCAGAGTCGACCCCACGGCAAAACCCAACTGGCATTCCCAATGGAATTATCCAGCGGATGTCCAAACCAACACACGTCAACTGGCCAGTGACCAAACAATTTTCACACAATTCAAGCAATATGGCATACAAGCACATAATCACACAATGCCATAAACACAAAATCCAACCACAACCTTCCACTAGGTGTGGTGGAGCACACAAGGGATTAAACCCCAGTTCCAAGGGTTTACCTCAACACAAGCAAATCTGTTCCACACGTATGCTCCAAATCAATCTTTCACAATCACGTCCGTGTGAGGCACCCTACAACGATCAACAATTTCAAATTACACCAAGCCTCAATTTCCATGAAATTTCCACAAATTTTCCTAAGTTAAAAACCTAACTTTTTCACCAAAATTTATCATAGCATTTCTAGCTTACAAGCATCATTCTAAGGCATTTTCATCTAATAGCATTTTTCCATTTGGGCTCTCTATCATCACACATCTAAGATTAAAGACTTAGTGCATAAATTTCTAGATCTACAAAATCAACCACAAAGATACCACAAATATACTCACAATCTAGTGTATGCACATTACCAAGGCTTCACCAATCCAAAGGAGATCCAAAAACTTCAAAAACACCAAGAACTCCCAATGGTTCGGATCTGACTTCGCCCAAAAACGCAGCAAGGAGGTGGTTTCAAGGCTTGGGAGTATCACCAATGGCTTTAGAAGGTTGTTTACAATAGATTTCAACACCAAAACCAAGTGATTTGGTGGAGAAATGAAGAAATGGCCAAGGAAGAGAGAAATGGGTTCTTTGTTGTGAAAATGGGGGAGTTTCACGGGAGAAGAGGAAGAAAAGGGAGAGAGAGGCGTGGGAAAAAGTGTGGGGCCAAGTGGCTTTTGGTCCCACGGGTCCCACACGCGATCTAACTTTAATCCCGATAAAATTTCTGATCATAAATTCTTAATCTACATATTTTTCTGGTCCATGACATATTTTTATTTCCTAAAAATATTGATAAAAATTTCACACTTATCGGCACACTCATACGCAGTATTTAACACTTAAAAAGTCACTATTCATCACTTTTTCACAAATTTGCCTACTCACTCAATTTTCCGCCCTGATTCCATTTCCAGCATTATTTTTGTCATATGAAATCTCTAACTCAATTTTTATGCCTCAGAATACGCGGCTGGTCAATTACCATTTTGCCCTTTTTGCCGATTTTGGCCATAATTCTTGGATTTTCACTAATCCATCAATTTTAATTTCACAATATAGTATTAAAATACACATTTAACTTTATGAGGTGTTATAGCATACAACAGGTTTGCGCCACTAGCATGGATCCCGCGCTGACAGTACGGTTGGCTTGAATGGCTGGCGCTACTAGCGCCAGTGCCACGCTAGTAGCGTGGAGGTTCTGTCTTGTAAAGTTCTTCTCGCGCTACTAGCGCGGGGCTTCAGAATTGTGCTTCCAATTTGGGCTTCTTTCTGGTCCGTTTTCCTACAAATTAGTAGAAAATCAGTAATAAGATATCTGATTGAGATTTATAAATTTAATAGCAATTTTAACCCTTTTTATTCAAGATTGATCAAGATTCTTTCTCTTTTTAGCTTAAAATCATATATATGCTGGAGGCATATCAATACTTCCCACCTTATATTATTACGGAAGCATTTGTACTTCCCTTCTGTTATTATTACTACGGAAGAATTTGTATTTCCCTCTTGATAACTTGATACTATACAATTCAACCACATCACAACATCTTGTTTATTTGTCTACTTGAATTAAACACATCACAACATGTACTTATACCCTTGAATTAAACACATCACATCATTTACATACTTATCTATATGAAGTTTACCACCAATTAAGTTTATCAATTCTTTCCACTTTTTTATAACCACAGGATGAAATCAAATCAACATTTATCATTTGATATAAATTTTGTTCTCCTTCTTCCATGATCTTTGCCACTCTCTCTTACTTTTTATTTTCATCATGTTTTAGTTATCATTATCTAATGATTATAAAAAAGTGATGAGAAGTTGTAAACTTAGTTGGTGGCAAGAATAATCTTCCCCTCTAAAACTAGTATAAGAACTTCTTGACAGATGAGCTTGTTAAATTTATTAAGTCATATTTATCACATGTGCTAATTAAATTTATTAAGTTAAATATGAACAAAATGATAGTTTCGTGTTGGCTCAACCATGGCCCTAATTTTCACCCAAGAAAAAAAATGTAATTCCATACTAATAATAGTCGTAAATCCAAGTTCAATGATAGTTTTTATCCTCTTAAAAAAAAACTTTTATTTAAGAGTGTACGCCAAATAATTTGTTAATTTGATTTGAAGGACACATTTAGATAAATGTAGATAAGTAACTCTTTGTTGAGGTCGGGCGGAATCATCACTAAAGTCGCTAATGAAAGGAGTGGATTGGAAGCATTCAACATAAATGAGGCATGGGTAATTAATATGAAAAAAAGGCATCGACAATGGGCCAAAAAATCATTTACCACAAATATTAAGGGTTTTATAATTCTCATTCAACATGAGAATTAAAATTTTCCTACACACCCTTCGATTTCCGTGCTGACATGGGTCCTACATATAATTTTTTCTAACACATGGGTCCCACATGCTTTTTATTTCTACAACATAAGATTTTAATTCTCCTTCAACATGAGAATTATAAAACCCAAATATTAAATCAAATACTGATATTAAGTATAAACATTAAGTTACTTTGAATAAATGAAGTGAGAATAATAAGAAAGTAGTTTAACTTTAATATATTATTACTGTAAAATAAATTATAACGTAATCCAATGATTTTGTCAAATTTATTAGGCTAAACTACATATTACACCCCTTGTGCTTTGGTCACTTTTCAAAAGAGCACATTCTATTTTTAATTGGTGCAATTAACCTGCCCGAACTATGTAATGTTTACAATGTTTACAACTAAGCATATCCATTAAAATTTCTCAAACCCCGTTAACTATTCACAAGTTTCTTTATTGGTTCCCTCATCATCTAATAAGCACGGGAGAAAAAAAGAAAAACAGAAAAAGAAAAAAGAAAAGAAAAGAACTCTTAATTAGAGAAATGTTGAAAACACTCAACGTTTGAACCTGATAATTGAAACTGTGTTCATCCTTTATAATCGAAGGAAACATTTGGAAGAGCTTAATGACAAAAGTAATTTTGTTAAATTATTCAAATAAATAAAATTACTTTAAAAAAAACCTGTATTAGTGGTTTTCACAAGATTTGATTGAATATGAATAAGAAAAAGATATTTTAATCTGATAAGTTTAACTAGATGAAACTATTGTAGTTCTGTAATCTGAATAAATACAAATGGGGTTGTGGCTTTAGTGATTCTCTAATTTTCACAAAACAGTAATAAGCTTCAACTAAGACAAAATAGTATTATGAGTGTTCTGCCTGTGGCAGATGTGTCCAATCTGGGTTGGATGATTGATCTAGGATTCGAGTGTTTCTCTCTGGATACCTATGAATTAGGTATCTAGTGGGATCACGGATCACTGACACAGTACGACGGCTTTCGCCTTTGGGGTGTGTGCATGTGTCATTGAAATGAGTAGGGTTTCTAGTGTGTCTTACTTGTGGTTCTTACTTCCTTTATATAGTGTCTACCTTTGGGTTTATTTGGGTTGGGCCGCGTATGAAATTGGGCCTTGGTCCGGTCCACAACAATGAGCAATTGAGCATGGTTCATAATGTTGGATGTTTTGTGAATTTGTAATAGGGAAAAATGTTTATCCTTTTAAATGACACAACTTATATCCTTTCACTCTCACAAAGAGGTGGGACTCACACTTTTATTTTTTTTGTCAACTCTCTCTCCTCCTTTATTTATCTCTTTCTCTCTCTTGAAATGACACAACTTTACATACTTTAAAATGACATACACTTTACCCTTTGTCATATTATGTCAGCTTGACTACAACTTATGAAGTGGACACATAGTCAAAAACTCCCAACACCAAAAAAAAACATCTCTTCAATTTCACTTCCACTGCCTGAGAAGAAAGGAACCCCAGCCTCCAGCGCTCTTGCCAACATCATTTTATATGATAGGATGCTCCACAGGCAAGGTAAGACAGAGAAGATGATGCAGAAAACCAGCGGTCACTGTTGAGTATCTCACCTTGCTTTGTTTAAGTTTCCTTATCGAGTTCTTGTGTTTCTCTAATTAAGCGTTTATTTTTTCTTTCTTTTTCTTTTGGTTATTAGATAATGAGGCAAAGAAGCACGTTAATAGTTAACAGAGTTTGGAATTTTTTAACAGATATGTTTAATTGTTAAAATTACATAGTATAAGGAAGTTAATTGCAAGAATTAAAAGTAAAAGGTGGCCTTTTGAAAAGTGATCTAAGTACAAGGGGGTAATATGTAATTTAGCCAATTTATTAAATGATATGACAATACATTTCAAAATAATAGTGTAATTTTTTTTTACGTCTATAGAAAATTAATTTTATAAATAAAATATATGACTCTTAAAATTTAAATTTAAGTAGATTATTTTACTAATGAATAGAAAATCTTATCTAACTAATGACTAATACGTCTCAATTTTTTTATCATCTTCTTTTACTCTCATCTCCTTTTACTAGCCAACATTTTTATTTTGTTTTACATAAATAAAAAGGGAGATTATCAATGTCTAACTATAATTTAACATATTCCTTATACTACTTGATCTGGGCCGATATGGAGTACATATATTGAGTGCTTGTTTCAACTTTTTTACTTTCATGACTTTGTAGATATGCTTTCTAAAAAAAAAAAATATTGCTTTATCATTCGGCTTACTAGTTGATAGTAATGACTGTCAAAAGCTATGTCATAATCGAATTTATTTACTATATATTTGCAAAGGTGTTTTGAGTGCTTGTTTCAACTTTTTTGCTTTCATGACTTTGTAGATATGCATGCTAGTTTATAGTAATTACTGTCAAAAGCTATGTCATAATCGAATTTATTTACCAACTTCTTCTTCTTCTTCTTCTTAAGAGCACATTCAGTTGGTAAAATGTTTTGGTAGGAAGTTTTGACAAGATGGTTTGAGTCTTCTTTCTTATCAAAAGGTAGATTTAAGGGAAGAAAATAAGGTTTTAGTATTCGATTGGTGGGACTTTTACTCATAATACTAATTAAAGTGAAAGAGGGAGAGCGTAATTCATAACTATATGAATGCACAAGGGCATCAAGTTCATCAAGTGCAAAATTAGTGTTACTTTCGATGGCTTTTGGGACAAAGCCCATTATTATTTTTAAAAAATAAAAGGAAATCGTGCCTAATTAAATTCCATAACAAAGTGTTAGGAACACACGTATTTTTTATTGAATAGTGGCAAGATGTTTTATCATCTTTTATTTTATTCCCCAAATAACGATGTTAAATATTTGAGGTCACACAACAAAGCACACCAATCGAGTATCACAGTGTGTGAAAAATAGTAATACCTTTTTTTTATAGGTTGCAGCCAACTCTTGTTCATCAAGTGCCTAAACCCCAAATAGGAAGCAAATTAAATTCCAAAAATGTTAGCACACACGTATTTATCTAGTGGAAGATGTTTTATCATCTTTTATTTTATTCCCCAAATAACGACCAACTGGAAAAATAGTAATACCTTTTTGGTTGCAGCATCATTTAGCATTTCCTCCTTTTCGGGTGGCATGACAGGTCTCATGCTGAGAACATTCATTTTCTCTTCTAGTTCAGCCATGCGCTTCATCATTGTCATGTATTCATTGCTTGAAATTGCGGGCACTTTCATCGTTGTCGTGTATTCCTTGCTTGAAATTATAGGTGCTTTCATTGTTGTCCCATCAGAATATACTTGCCTACTATAGAGTGTTGCTTCAGTTATTTTCCTTGGTAAGTTACTTGTCATACGGATGATGGTTACAATTCCCATTACTAAGGCCATACAGATCATGGTTACAATTCCCATTACTAAGGCCACGATTCCACCAACAAATTGATTGTTAAACCCATCAGAATTCTTGCTATTATGGGTAGGGAAACAATCTGCATGCAAGGAAAATGAATTTAAAATTTTAACAAAACCATATTGTGATATGTTTCTTCCTTGTCAATGAGCAAAAATGCTGATTATGTTGTTCAAATTGTTATGAGCAGTGTTTTACTGCTGACCATGTAATATATGTTAATTATAAAATGAAAGAACAATCAAATAGAAGTACCTAATACCTTGAGAAGGTGCATATTTATCATTTTGTACTGATTTCTTACAAGATGAATCGACTGGCTCGTCAAGCACTGGGACAAAGGCGTCATACTGATGCACATTACATTGCTTTTCGACCTGCAATATATATGTTCTCAGAAAAAGAAGTAGAAAATGGGAGAAATTCATATGACCTCAAGTTTACAGACACAACGAACAACATGACTAGATAAACTAAGCAGTTTCCTCAAAACTATTTTTTGAAATAAATAATACATAGGATGGGAACAACAACTGATTGAAGCCTAGGGAACTTACTTTTGGCGACAAACATTGCACATCATGTGTCTCTGGAAATGATTTTTTGTAACCCTTAATATCACAGGCAAAAAAAAAGAATATTAATCAAATATTTTGTCAAATAAATACAGAGAAAAGTTTCAAGATAAATCTTTGCTCTCTAAAATTGTTAACAGTTTCGTAAACCGACTACCTTTTGAAGTGATGTTTCATCCTCAATGCTGGATAAGGTTTTTCCCTTGCATTTTCCCTCGCCATTTTGAACCATCTAATTCATCCAGAGGAAATACTTTATTGTTTTCATTTACTATATTATATTACTAAAGAAATTGATATTTCAGCAGTAAACTACCTTCAAGATGTCTGGGTCATTCCATGGTCCCTTGTCTGAAAACATACAACCACCTTTATCTGCACAAGTACAAGTACCGCCCAAGAACTCTGGAAGTTCACTGTTAAATACCGTAGACAAGGTGTTATTTATAGTCTTAAGGAGTAATGTCAGTGCCATGATGGAACAACATAATTATAAATCAATGAATTTGGTCATCAAGAGAAAAAAAAATACTTCAATGAAAAAGGAGATAAATTTAACCTGGCATCAATGACTTCAAGCAACTTGCTATGGTATTTGTTACCTAGGACCTGGTGAACAAAACATTAATATGTTTGTTGCCCCTACTTAACTGAAAATCCACCTTGTTTCAAATTGATAAGTAGACTAAAAATGCTTACGTGGATTTTTGACGTGGTCTTGGGATCAAGGAATGCCTTAACGGTATTCCACAAGAGCCTAAATCCAGAACCAGCATTGATGATGAACATACGGTTCAGGATCTGCATGCAAAGGAAAACTCAGTTAGGGTAAATATAGAAGGCTATTTAAACTATTGCCATGCCTAAGTAGATTAACAAGTACCTCAGGATAGTTGTCACCAACAATCTTCTGAAGCCGCTGGAGGAGATCCCTTGCAGCTTTGTTCATACTTTTAAGACCCTGACCAAACATGCTAGTCATCAATTGTGTGAAACTTCTTTCAATATGAAAAACATTTATAACAATTGATATGATATCCACTAGCATAATTGGAATTGGACATTGCCTCTTTAAATCTATAGTGACTATCATCTAATGTGTTACAATATTTCTTTCCTCTTATTGGTTTCTCATTGGGCAAGATAGATTGAAGAACTAAAATATAGGGTTAGAATTTTATACGCACCACTCCTTGCACATCCAAAATAGTTGTGCTTTGGTCAATGTGCTTCTTTGCTGCGATTGAACAAGCAGGCATCTTAACAGCGAAGGTCCTCTCAAACCCTCTAACATGGTACTTGAGATAACGTTCCATAGTTGTTACTTGCATAAGCTTGTTACAGTCAACCTGACCCAATCTTTCAATGTAAACAGGTCGTCCAACCTTATCAACTCCATGATGCCCTTGTGGGTAGTATTTTAGAACTTCATCAATTTCCTCGAATTCAAAATCCTAAACAACACAGAAAATTTATGATTAGATTAAGAACACCACAAAATATATAAAGGATGATTCTTATCTTTTCCACATGATTACCTCCATGATAGTGTCAGCACCAAATTCCGTCCTCCACTTAAGCATATCTGCCCACATTTGTTTTGTTTTCTCAAGGTCAAACCCCCTTGCTCTCAAGAATCTGAGAGATCATCAATTAAGGCATTAAGCGATGTTACTCATGCTACTACTATAAATAAATAGTAAAAAAAGACTATGTTAAAACTTAAAAGGGTTACCTTAGCATCATATGATGATCATCATATTTTGAGGGTAATAGGTCTTCCAAGACCAGTGATTGGCGAAAAGCATCGACTGCCTGTAACTCTTCGGCATCAATTTCATCCGCAATAGAAATAGACATAACCCTGCTGTGTTTTTGCCCCTTCTTGGTAAAGGAAAGCCTTTTCTTCTTTTCATCCTCAGAAATTTCAATTTCATGACCTGTGCTTGCATGAAGAAAACAATTTACTCACATAAGTTTGAATCATATGACAGAAATTTAGATATTCACACGTTTAACATCTCATCCTGATGCTAATGTTTTAATTAATAACCAAGGAAAATATAAATCATCTGTTTCCCAATAGCATGACATTTGGATTTATAACTGCTTTTGTTAGTTATCGAACGCATTCTGAATAGAAAATGCTTGTTTGTGATGATAAACTAATTTTAGTTTCCTCTATTTTCCACTTTTCTCGTCATCGCATGTTAAAAAGCATGCAAAATTGTTATGGCATAACATTCCACATTCTAGCTAGTACGAATGTAACCATATAGAATTGATAAAGATTTCATAGTGAATGCAAAGAATATAAGTAAATACAAGCAAAGAACCACAAAGGATGCAGAGGAAAGTTCTGAGATATGAAATTCAAGTAATTAGACTTACCAAGTTTCATGGTTCGGTCAACAGATCCAGACATAACGTCACACATGATTAATTGAATCTTGTAAGATTAGTTGTAAGGCAAAAGAGAATCAAGCAATAACATAAAAGCCTACAATCGAGCCTTCACGTGCACCTACCACCTTTTAGCCATAAACAACATGTCAGAAGCTAAAAAGATCGATTCTTTATCCAATAAAACAATCAACCATGTTCATATTTTAGCATGCATGGACAAAAAAAAGATTATAGAAAGAAAGAACAAGATAGATATCTTATATGCATGATCAAATGCAGCTCAAGCAAATAAAAACACTAAAATGGCATCAAAATGGATATCAACATATCATACATATTGGTAGGTAATGAAGGAGGAGAAGAAGCTAGAATCTTAGGAGATGAGAAGATACCTTGATACAGGAATGTGGGGGTTGTAAAACGAAGAGAAGAGTGCAAATATATTATTCGAATAATTCTCTCAAAGTTGCGGCCACGATGGGATTAGGAATGCCAAAATGGTACAACTAGGGATGTAAGAAGAGATAGAGAAGCCGAGGAGGAGAAGAGTAGAGGAGAAATGTTGAGAAGTGAATTGGTTTGGTTAGGCTAGGCCTCTATTTATAGTTGAAGTTTTGGGCTCGGATATGGGTTTCGTGAATTTATTTCCTTATTTTTCATTGATGTATCTGGTTCAGATATTGGCTTTATACATTTTTTTATTCTTAATATCGCTAATTCATTACTGACTCATTATTGACTCAATAATGACTCATCATATCTAATCAAATTACTAATCAAACATCACCAATCAAACATTAATGCATAAATGACCAATCAATTAATAATTCAAACAATCACAATTTATTACACATTATTATTACTAATATTAATTTATAATTTATTACTATTATTAATTTATTGTATTATAAATTACTATTGTTTTCCCATGATATTACACTTCATATAATCGATTCACATAATAAAAAATCCTTTAAATTTGATTTATTAATAATGTTGATGGAAACAAAATTAAATATGATTGGATTCCGGTAAATGTAATAATAAACGTGGCTATTGATGGAAAGTGATTTAATGTAAAAGTATAATTTTTTATATGGTTCTAAATTTAAGTAATTATAATGCACTTATAGTTAGCTCACTGTACCCTACTTAACCATTTATTCAAGATGCTTGAAGTCAAACAAAATTGTGGACTAATAAGTTTGGCCCAATTATTAAAAGAAGCAATAATTTGAAATATAACAAATTGCGATAAAATTCAAGTTCAAATGAAGCAGCAGACATGATTGTGATTTGTTTGGCAAGAAAAGGAAAACAACACATTTGTGTTTTGAATGACTTAATTGTGATTATTTATTTATTTTTAGAAGTTAATTATCATTATATTTATTTTAGAAAATTTTCTTATTTT
>JAVKPL010008921.1:0-34145 GCA_032173675.1 Gastrolobium villosum | reverse complement strand
TTTGGTTGCCGTATGTATTTCCCTTCGTCTCGGTTACCTTCCCATTAACCTAGGGTAAGGAAATGTATCAACCCTTGCGGTTTAGGGTAAGCTTTATTCGAAATAGGGAATCTTCAATTTACTGACTCTAAAGGCAGATCATCTCATGATCTCTTTTACTATGCATAGAGTCCCGAGTCCCTGTAAATATCATCCCGATTTCTCCGGTTTACAGATAACTTAATCTCTCACAAAGATTTGACGAATTCCTTCAGCTTATCACCCTAGCCCTGTGCTCTTTCAGGACAAACCCAACAGTATACCTATGAGTCTCCATGTTTCAGGCAGACGGGGTATGCAATCAAAGCATGCCTTCTAGAACACAGTCTAGGTAATAACTTCTGGTCTAAGGAAAGACATACCCAAATATAAAGAGACCTCTCTAATGACACTATCTGTGAGATTTCCTCATAGAGTCTCTTTGTGGGTTTGTTTAGTGCGAGCTATACCCTTATAGGTCCACCCACGACTTTAGCTAAGACATCTCCATATCTGTAGCTCATGAGGTCTTTACCTTGTATCCAAATACAAGTAGATAAGTCGTGCTAGTCTTGTCCGAGATCACTGATCCCCATTCTCAGTGTCTCTAGACTAGGAACATAAAATTAGGAATAAACGTGCGGTATCCTTGAATCCTCATGATCGTGATGTCATCACAGATACTCAAGAGATACCTGTTCTATTCCAAGGGGTTTATCCAGTTTGTTCATAATATATTAACAATAATATCAGGACCTAATATGAAATAGGATAAAGAGTGCTTATTATTTATTTGCGACAATAAAGGTCCACATCTAATGTCCTTATTTAGTCAAAAGATTGTCTTTAGGACACCCATATATTAACAAGCTCCCACTTGGCATTGAGCCAATCAGACCTAAGTCGTATACCCAAAGCCTCATAATGACTATCATGTTTTCTCTAAGAAACAGCCTTTGTCAGAGAATCGGCCAGGTTATTATCTGTGGGAACATAATCCATATTTACATCCATCTTATCATTGATTACTCTAATCAGGTGATATCTGCGGAGCACGTGTTTAGATCTTTGATGAGACCTAGGTTCCTTTGATTGCGCAATGGCTCTATTGCTTTCACAAAGCAACTGCATGGGCTCATTTACGCTTGGAACCACCCTTAGTTCAGGTATGAACTTCTTGATCCACACTGCCTCCTTAGCCGCTTCTGAAGCAACTATGCATTCAGTTTCTGTCGTTGAATCTGTTGTTGTCTCCTTGTTGGAGACACTGCCCCACCATTTAAGGTGAATACGAACCCTGACTATGACTTGCAGTCATCTTTGTCACTCTGAAAGCTGACATCAGTGAATCCTTTCACTGTTAACTCATTAACCCCTCCATAGATCAGAAACGCATCCTTAGTTCTTCTTAAGTATTTAAGGATGGTTTTGACTGCCGTCCAGTGACCCTCTCCAGGATCAGAATGGTATCTGCTCGTAATGCTCAAAGCATATGAGACATCTGTTCTCGTACATATCATGGCATACATGATGGATCCAATAGCCGAAGCGTATGGAATTCCATTCATGCGATCCTTCTCAGGCTGTGACTTAGGACACATAGCCTTTGAAAGGTGTACCCCATGACTGACGGGAAGAAAACCCCTTTTCGACCATTCCATGCTAAACCTCTTTAGCATCTTGTCAACATACGTGGATTGAGAAAAACCCAGCAACCTCTTGGATCTATCTCTATAGATCTTTATACAAAGTATAAAGACCGCTTCTCCCAAATCCTTCATGGTGAAGTTTTCTGAAAGCCACTCTTTCGTTATTTGTAATGTGGAAATGTTATTTCCTATTAAAAAATATGTCATCTACATAAAGTACCAGGAAGACTACATTACTCCACTAACCTTCCTGTAAACACAATGTTCATCCTCGTTCTTGATAAAACCGTTACTCTTAATGACTTCATCAAAACGTATATTCCAACTCCTTGATGCTTGCTTTAGCCCATATATCGACTTTGTAGTTTGCATACCATATGCTCTTGATTTTTGATTTCAAAGCCTTCAGGTTGTGTCATGTACACTTCCTCCTTCAAGAACCCATTCAAGAAGGCGGTCTTGACATCCATTTGCATAATTTCATAGTCGTGGTATGCTGCTATTGCAAGCATGATCCTAATAGATTTGATCATGGCAACTGGTTAGAAAGTCTTATCATAGTCAACTCCTTGTCTTTGACGATACTCTTTCGCTCCGACCTAGCTTTGTAGGTATAAACGTTGCCATCTGCATCGGTCTTTCTTTTAAAGACCCATTTGTTACTGATAGGAATTATTCCTTGCGGTTTAGGAACAAAGGTCCATACCTTATTTTGATACATCGAATCCATTTTAGATTCCATGGCTTCAAGCCATCTAGAAGAGTCAACATCCTTGACTACCTCTTCGTAGTTACTTCGTTCATCATCCTCGACAGTTTGCTGATTCTCAATCACAAACCCATACCTCTCAGGTGGATGGATGACCCTCGTAGACCTACGGAGTTGTGTGTTTACTTCTCCATTGGAGAACGTCGCCTGCGGAGCAGACTCGGGTTCCTCAATCTGTGCATGTGGTTCTTGAACTTCTTCAAGATCAATCTCAGTCCCACTGGCTCCTTGAGAGATCAAATCCTTTTCAAGGAACTCAGTATCCAACAAACACCTTGTGTTCATTCTTGGAGTAAAAGTAGTATCCCTTAGAACCTCTGGGATACCCCACAAATTGACATTTAGTACTCTCAGTACTAAGCTTGTCTGATGCCAACGCTTTGACATAAGTCGGCGATCCCCATACCCTGAGGTAACTCAAGTTGAGTCTCTTACCATTCCATATCTTATATGGTGTGGTCTGAACAGATTTAGACGGTACCCTATTTAGAAGGTATGCCGCTGTGTTTAAGGCATATCCCCAAAACGATTTTGGAAGTTGAGTCTCACTCATCATAGACTTAATCATGTCTAACAAGGACCTGTTTCTCCATTGGGAGACACCATTTTGGTGTGGCGTGTAAAGTGCAGTAAACTGTGAGAGAATTCCATTTTCTCTCAGATAATCCTGAAACTCATGGCTCAAATATTCACCATCACGATCTGATCGCAATGACTTAACCATCTTGGCACGCTGTTTCTCTACTTGATCAGCAAAGGTAATGAAATAGAAGTATCATCCTCTAGCCTCAATAGACATTGGGCCACATACATCACAGTGAATGAGTTCTAATAACTCACTAGCCCTATGAATCTCAAGCCCTTTGGGCTTTTGACAAATCATTTTCCCAGCTAGACAAGATTCACATTTTCTATAGGATTCAAAATCCTTGGAGTCTAGGTATCCATCTCTATGTATCCTAGATAATCTTGTTTCATTTATGTGCCCTAGTCTATAGTGCCAAAGATATGATTGATTATTTATCCTAGGTCATTTCACATCTACATTGAGCACTTCAGTTCCCATTTCCAAAAACATACAAGCCATTTATTAAAGAAGCAGTACCAAAACTATATCATTCAAAATGGTAGAAAATGTACCATCCTTAATAGTGAAAGCAAAACCATCTTGTTCTAAACAAGAATTTGAAATAATGTTTCTAGAAATGCCGGGAACATAAAGACAATTATTCAAATGCAATAAGAGGCCCGTAGGCTAATGAGGTCGGTATCTCCACCAGCATGAGCAGCAACTCTTGCTTCATCACCTGCGCGGAGGTCCACCTCGTTCGTCTCCAATCTTCTAGGGCTACAAAGCACCTGCAACACATTGCAGATTATAAGAACCACAACCGGTATCCAATACCCATGAAGTCGGATTAGCACAAGAATAATTTATGTCAATCATGTGAATACCTGAGGTAGAAGCATCACCATGCTCCTTCACACTCTTCAGGTAGTCTGGACAATTCCTTTTCCAATGGCCATTCTTGCCACAATGGAAGCACACAACATCGCTTTTGTCCTTGGGTTCAATCTTACATTTTTCTTATTGGGTTTTCCTTTCGGCTTAAGGGAGTTTCCTTTTACAGGCTCCTTGCCATTACCCTCGGCCCTTTCAGGCCCACCAATCAGAAGAGCTTGTGTCTCATCATGCTTGATAGACATTTCAGCAGTTGTTAACATCCTTAACAACTCCGGCAAGCTCACAAGCATCCCATGCATGTTGTAATTCATTATGAATTCACTGAAAGAAGGAGGAAGTGATGATAGAACTAAGTCATTAATTAATTCAGCATCCATTGTGAACCTTAGACCCTCTAGCTTCTCAATGAGTGCTATCATCTTCAGTACATGGCGGTTAAAACACATGCCTTCAGTCATCTTGCATAGGAACAATTCCCTAAAGGTCTCATACCTCTTATGTCTGCCTTTAATATCATACAACTCCCTGGGATGCAGGATAATAGAGGGGGCATCCATATGCTCGTGCTGTTTACGCAGTTCAGGCGACATGGATGCTAGCATGATGCAACAAGCCAACACATTATCATCCATGTGTTGCTTGTGGGCCTCGAAATCAAATTCCGCGAACCCATCTTCCCCTTCCTTAGGCGCAATAGGTAAAGCAGTGTCAAGGACATAAGCTATCTTTTCGGTCCTAAGAACAATTCTCAAGTTCCGATACCAGTCCATAAAATTAGGACCGGTCAGTTCGTTCGTATCGAGTATTGAGCTCAGTGATAGTGGATTAGTCATACTAAAAATTGAAAATGATGTACAGATAATTTAATTAATATATGGACATGTAGTAAAAGCAAATTATTAAAGACTTTAAATAATTTGCCCCTCCCACTATTTTATCTAAGTCAATGACCCTTGCCATTTGATTTAGGGTTAATCTACTTTTAGATTTTACCTTAGTGGGATTAAGAGTGCGATTATTTATTTTAACCCCCGTCTGAGACCGCAAGATTAATTTAAATATTGGGTTGATCCTTATCAACAGTATCTCATACCCTCTCTTAACATTAGGTTGACAACTCCTTGTCACTTAGTGGTGCATCTAATGCAACCAACCTAGCACCATTACCCTAAGCACATAAGCTCGGCTGAGCCTGCAACTTATGCCTCAGTTAAGCATTAACCAGCAGCCCAAGTGTCTCACACTTCTAACATTACTCTAGCACAACGAAACAATGGGTCCCAACTGAGTTGTGGAGCATCACTATATAGAGGAGGTTTGAGTAATATTGGTGGTGGGAGGTAATCATACGCTTAATAATTTATTCCTTTTAAGGGTTCCTTTTATTTAGGGTTTATTAAGTCTCATCAAACGCGTATGCATGTTATCATGCTAGTCGTAACCTATGTCAATCATCTATTGGTTTACACTAGTCGCAATTGGACGTATATAATAAGGCATACAAACGCGGTTTGTCCAATTCATGCATACTAGACGTCTTAAGTCATATAAGCGTACATTCGCGATACACTATCTCATGCATACTAGTCGTACTAAGCATACAAGCATATAAAACATTTTTATTTGAGACAGTCATGGTGCTCGCGCATTTGTCCATCTTGCTTCTCAAGCCACGGCTGCTTGTCGTCTAAACGCCACTAGCCTAATTCTCTAATTACAAATAATTAATGAAACTCCAAAACATCTTTGGAGGGACAAATGAAAAATTACAAAATTTAAAATTCAAATTACACCTCTAATTTTAAATAGAGCAAAATTACACATTAATTTAAAATTTGAATTTCAAATTTCGAGCACCATGACCATCCCCTTCCTTTTTCGCACCTGGAAAGTTAAACATCTTTGCAAGCACAAGATATCAAATATCATATAACATGTTCTCACATATATCTTGATATTTAACAATTAAACATCAAAATAAAAATAAAAATTCAAAATTTTTCCAATTTTCTCCAAATGGTCGAATTTTGCATCTTTATGCATAATTCAAATCTTTGTCAAATCTTTCTCGAAAAATACAAAAACTAAACCATTAATTTCAACCATAACTCATATGGCCGAACCATACATCATCATGTACAAAAATTTTATCAAAAATTTTTATGCTATGTTCATGAACAATTCATCTAACAAACAACACAAAATCATCAAGATCAAAATGAACAAAATCAAGAACCCTAATGTTATTCATATGGTCGAGATATGCCATGAACCCTTCATACATTTTAAAATAACATCATGGAGAAAATAATGCATTTGAATATTCACATCATGGCCAAATCATATTCCTTTCTAAAAGATGTTTATTTTGTATACTTTCACAAAGAATCAAAACAAACAAAACCATGAGTGCATGTAGTAGATATATGATCACCATAATCATATTAAACATATTCATAAAAAGACAATCCACATGCAAAGAATTAATCTTTAACAACTTTAAAGACCTTTTGACCGTGAAAAACAATTTTCACAAAAAAGGTACCATCACCCGCCGATGGTAAAGCAACCGAGCTTTGATACCACTTGAAAGTAAACTGGCCTTGAAGGCCGAAGCATGTGAGAGAAATTTTTTTTTTCCAAGCGGAAACACACATGCATACAAGATTCATGCTTTAAGACAGCATGATGTTACCTTTGTTTGTGATCCGAACACCAAGGAGATCAGTGTCAGGTTTGAAGGGTTCAAACTTTCTAACGTTGATCCACACCACCCACATCAAGATGCAAGAACTCCTTCTTGAAAGTCACCAAATGATCACCACAGAGAGGCTTGCTATGCTCTCAATAGGTGAAGGAGGAGGCTAGGTTTATGTGTTTAGAAGAGTGAAGTCTTCAGCATGAAAACTTCACAAGAGTGGTGCATGGAGTAGAATTGGCTAGGTGTTCTTGTGAAAACCCTAAGGAGAATTTCCCCACTTATGCGCACAAGAGAGTGTGGGAGAGAATGAGAGAATTTTCCAATTCAAAATTCTTCTCAAACTTGCGCACAACAAAGAGGAGATAAAGGAGTTGTTGCAATTCAAAATTCCCAACAACCTCCCCTTTGAATCCTTATGAGATTAGGTCTTTATCTAATCAAGATTCTAACCTAATGGTCATCACATGACCATCCCTACTGTGCGCCCCATTCAGTCCCAAAAAGAGTCCAGATACGTTGAGTAGTTGCATTCAAATTTGAACCAACTCACTCACTGATTCTCTCAACCAACCAAATATGAATTGGAGCATATTTGGTTGACAAAATGACACTCATCCCAACCAAAAGTGGCGCACCAAATCATCTTTGGATGAGATCAAATATCTTCTCTTGATGCAGGGGATTTTTTCCAACAAGATCTCATCTTATCCTTTTGTTATGAAACAACTTTTCATAGTCAATTCAAATCTGAATTCAAACATTTAAATTCAAACGTTCAAACATTTAAATTCAAAATTCAAATTTCAAATTTCAAAATTCAAATTTCAAAATTCAAAATTTAAATGTTTGATAATTAATTTAACTAATTAAATTAATTAGTAATGTCTTGGACCATCCAAGCCCATTACATGATCCATGCGCCCTCTTCCCTTTCGGTGGGCTTCCAAACAGCTTCTTGGGCTAACAACCATTATTAGGCCCAATACCTTTAATGCTAGATCATCATGACTATAAGGTATTAGTGTGTAACCCATTAGGTCCAACATAGCCACTGACATAAATGGGCTCAGGCCCAGCAAGTCCACAACCCATTTAATGACAACACAGAGCACTAGCAATGCTTTGTTGCCCCAGAGCTAGTTAGATTAATGACTTGATAATCCTATTACACATATTTGGTTGCCGTATGTATTTCCCTTCGTCTCGGTTACCTTCCCATTAACTTAGGGTAAGGAAATGTATCAACCCTTGCGGTTTAGGGTAAGCTTTATTCGAAATAGTGAATCTTCAATTTACTAACTCTAAAGACAGATCATCTCATGATCTCTTTTACTATGCATAGATTCCCGAGTCCTTGTAAATGTTATCCTGATTTCTCCGGTTTACAGATAACCTAATCTCTCACAGAGATTTGACGAATTCCTTCAGCTTATTACCCTAGTCCTGTGCTCTTTCATGACAAGCCCAACAGTATACCTATGAGTCTCCATGTTTCAGGCAGACGGGGTATACAATCAAAGCATGCCTTCTAGAACACAATCTAGGTAATAACTTCTGGTCTAAGGAAAGACATACCCAAATATAAAGAGACTACTCTAATGACACTATCTGTGAGATTTCCTTATAGAGTCTCTTTGTGGGTCTGTTCAGTGCGAGCTATACCCTTATAGGTCCACCCACGACTTTAGCTAAGACATCTCCATATCTGTAGCTCATGAGGTCTTTACTTTGTATCCAAATACAGGTAGATAAGTCGTGCTAGTCTTGCCCGAGATCACTGATCCCCATTCTCAGTGTCTGTAGACTAGGAACATAAAATTAGGAATAAACGTGCGGTATCCTTGAATCCTCATGATCCTGATCTCATCACAGATACTCAAGAGATACCTGTTCTATTCCAAGGGTTTATCCAGTTTGTTCATAATATATTAACAATAATATCGAGAAATAATATGAAACAGGATAAAGAGTGCTTATTATTTATTTGCGACAATAAAGGTCCACATCTAATGTCCTTATTTAGTCAAAAGATTGTCTCTAGGACACCCATATACTAACACTAACACACTCGAGAATGGTCATCAATGAATGTTACAAACCATCTCGAGCCATAAATATTTTTGACACGAGATGGACCCCATGTATTACTGTGAACAAGAGTAAAAGGGGATGATTCTTTTTAATTCCTAATAGGATAGGATACGCGAGTGTGTTTTGCTAACTGACAGATGTCACAAGAAATTTTTTTATGGATAAAGAGATTTGATAACAATTTTTTTAAAGTAACTAAAATTTGGATACCCTAACCTTCGGTGCCACAACATAATATCATTACAAGAATCAAATGGAAACATGCAATCAATTTCCACAAAGGCAGCTTCACTAGTCACACACTTCTCAAAGTAGTAAAGTCCGTCATCCTCTTTAGCACCACCAATCATCCTCTCCGAGTCATGTTCCTGAAAAAACAACCATGTGGAAAGAATTTAGCAAAACAATGCAACTCAGAAGTCAGCTTGCTAATGGAAATGAGATTACAAGTCAGAGAAGGAACATGAAGAACTGATGTTAAATTAATTTGCTCAGAAAGTTTAATAGTTCCTTGTCCGGCAATATTGGAGAAACTGCCATCGACAATCTTGACCCGAGAGGGTTCAGAACATGGAGTGTAAGAACAAAATAAGGTCGGATTACTTGTCATATGGTCTGAGGCTCCAGATTCAAGAATCCAACGAGTTTGATTATCAACATGGAAGGTTGAACCTTGCTGAGCCATATTACTAGTGATCTGCATGGCTAAGCTATCCCCAGAGGACTGAGCATTGGAGGCAGATGAGGACACGGAAGAATGATCCGAAGAAGCCATGAATGAAGAGAGGGTAGAACAAAATAATTGACAAACAGTAATTCCGGCGTCAGTGAACAGTAACTTCGGTAGCGTGAACAGTAACTCTGGTGACCTGTGTTAGAGTATAATATAAACCATTAAAAAGGTCCTTATCTAATAGCTTAAGCTTTTGAATTGAATTGGTTCTCTACATGGTATCAGAGCCTCGTTTTCCGGGTTCGATCCTCGCCACCCCCCACTTTCTCTTGCGGAATTTTTTATCACGGGTAGGTGGGATTGTGCATCATCTACCTTTCAAATCCAATGGGCTCTCTTGTGAGGGGCGTGCTAGAGAATAATATAAATCATTAAAAAGATTTTCACCCAACACATTAAGGTTTTTGGGTTTAATTGGTTCTCATCTAATAGCTTAAGCTTTTAGGTTGAATTGGTTCTTTACATGGTATCAGAACCTCGGTTTCCTGGATTCGATCCCCGCCGTCTCCCATTTTCTTTGTGGAATTTCTTAGCACAGGTAGGCTGGGCCTAATGCATCATCCACCTTTCAAACCCAATAGGCTCTGTTGTAAGGGGGCGTGTTAGAGTATAATATAAACCATTAAAAAGACCTTCACCCAACACCTTAAAGTTTTTGGGTTGAATTGGTTCTTTACATGGTATCAGAGCCTCAATGCCACGGGTTCGTTCCTTACCTCTTACTTTCTCTTGTGGAATTTCTTAGCATAGGTAGGCTGGGTCTGATGCATCATCCACCTTTCAAGCCCGAGGGGCTCTCATGTGAGGGGACATGTTAGAGTATAGTAAAACCATTAAAAAGGTCCTCTCCTAAATAGCTTAATCTTTTGGGTTGAATTGGTTCTTTACAACCTAAACAGTGTTTCCAGAGACGTAAACACTGTTTCTGACGACCTGAATAGTGTTTCCGGCAACCTGAACAGCATTTCCGGCTGAGTGAACAGTACTCCGGTGGCGGTGAACAATGTTCTGGCCTTGAGGATGGCTGATCTATGGGTGGAACAAACCTGTTCTAGTAAAAACAGAGAATTTTTTTCTGCATTATTTCAATTGTTTTACATTGATAGGAGATATTTATACAAGAGTAGATGAGAAAAAATATATTAGAATTACTCAGCAATGAGTCATTAGTCCTATCCTAAATTTCAAAACTCAAATTCCTATTAAAGAAAAAATTAAACACTAATTAATTGGAAATAAAAGCGGAAAGATTTTAAACTAATTTCCTACACTTCCATTAAAAAAACTTACTTTGACCATCACTTAAACATCTAGTTTTCCTTGATGACAGCTCCCCCTTTGTTGTTTTTGTACAGTCATTGTGCTTCTTGTTCAAATTTATAGCATAAAAAATATTCTAATGATTTGGTAATATGAAGCTAATTTTAGATGGTTATTGATGCAATGCAATAATTTTTTCAATCAAGAACTTCTGCTTTAGCCTGAAGCTTCTCCAATAGAGTATTTGTCATGGTGGCATGTTTGTGGTGTTCTGTCCCGTCTTCTATGATAATTATTCAAAGATATTAAGATTGTTGAAAATATAGAGATTTCGATAGGGAAGGCAGAATAAAGACCGACTAATACGAAATGGGTATTGATTTGATGTGTTATGATGTGATAAAAATTACAGAATTAATCCGTATTTATACTTTTTTTTGGGGAAACAATCCCTATTTATACTAATATTAGACTCCAAATTGTAATTAAATAAAAAAACAGATCATGAAATATAAAGTGATAAGGAAACTATAAAAGATTATCTAAGATACTCTAAATTATTCCAAAATACAATCAAGATATTATGAGATACTTTAAGTTTGTTATATATGATCCTCTTAAAAATGAAAAATAACCAGACAATATAATTTGGGGTCCATAAAACATGGCTAGAAAGGCAACTCAGTGATGCAGGAGTTGTTAGAGGTAAGCATTGGTGGAAGGACAACTCAGCAATATGTCTCTGCAGTGATCATTAGCCTGAAGGAGCTGGTTGAAATGTTGCATGACCAAGCAAGAAGAGATTTTATTGGAATGATCATCAGCGAAAATGTCTTGGCAAGCAATTATACATAGCAAGAAGTAAGATGATACGATCCAATCAGCAAATGGTTAGAAAGGTGTAGGAAAGAAAGAGAAGCAGGGGAATATTGCATAATGCTGAGTCAGCAAAAGCTGTTAGCAGAGGAGGTTAGTTGTTGGGAGTCACATTGATTACACTTGAGTCACGTTGGGGAGCTGTTCTATTTAGAGGGGGAATCATCACTCTGCAGGGAGATCTGGAATCTTGGAAATTAGTTGGGCCCTTTTGGGATTGGGAGAGAGTGGAACCTCTCATATGTGTTCCACACTATCTTACTTTTTTCCTTCATTGTAACTTCTTTCTGGTCATTGTAATTTCTGTTTCTGCAAGAATAGTTATTAACAAGCCTTTGTTTGTAATCGTTGTTATTTCAATATACAATATATAAAAGTATCAGATTCAGATCCAAATTCTGCATTATTTCCTTTCATTCTGTTAATCAGTGGTTGGGTCCTTATCATAAGACTTCTCCAAATTCATCAAGAACAAATTAGGAAGCTTCAAAACAAAAGAAAATTTAGGATAAACGAAAGAATGTTAAAGAAGAGAAAGAGAGAGAGAAAGAGAAACTGAATATTATTGATCTTCAAAGTGAAGAGAACGTACAATGAGGTCACTATATATAGACCTTCAAATTAAGCCTAATACATTGAGCTAGGTTGTTATGAGCTATCTAACTAACTCCTTAAAATCAGGAGCTGCCTAACAACTATCTAACTAATCAATACAAGGGTGTGATCAGCTACTAAGCTGATGCACAGTAAGCATAAAACAGAAAGCTATAGTAAGCTAGCTATTATCTAATATTCCCCCTTCAAGCTCAAGGAGGTTTGAGTAACAATGTGTGATCAAAAACCTTGAGTTTGTCTCTTAGTTCTGCAAACCTTGAGGCAGAGAGAGGCTTGGTAAAAGTGTCAGCCACTTGTAAAACAGCAGGAATATGATGTACAACCAGGGACTTAGCCAAAACCTTTTCCCTAACAAAGAATAGATCAAGTTCCATATGCTTGGTTCTAGAGTGAAGAACTGGGTTGTGAGCAAGAGCAACTGTGCTCTGATTGTCACAGTAAATAATTGGAACTTTGAAGGGAATGTGGAGTTCCCGCAATAAGGACTGTACCCATAAAAGTTCAGCTGCAGTATGTGCAAGACTTCTGTATTCAGCTTCAGCACTTGAGCGAGCCACTAATGTTTGTTTCTTAGCCCACCAAGATATAGGATTCGACCCGAGAAAAACACATGCACCAGAAGTGGATCTTCTATCATCTGGATCAGATCCCCAGTCAGCATCACAGAAAGCCACAAGAGACAGGGGCTGCTGCAGTGAAGAAGGATGAAATAGAAGGCCATATGTAAGAGTGCCTTTAAGATAACGAAGAATTCTTTTGACAATTTTCCAATGCTCTTCAAGAGGTTGAGATAAGAATTGGCAAACTTTGTTAACACTAAAGGCAATTTCTGGCCTGGTGAGAGTAGCATATTGAAGTGCTCCTACAATAGATCTGTAAAGAGAAGGATCAGAAATAAAGTTGGAACCATGTTTGCTCAACTTGCAGCCACTTGGCATAGGAGAGGAGATGCCCTTAGCTTCGGCCATTCCAGCTTTTTGGAGAAGATCTCTAATATATTTTGATTGGCATAACATTAATCTGCCATCAGAGAGAGATTTGACCTCTATGCCAAGAAAATAATCCAGATTGCCAAGTTGTTTCAAAGCAAATTTGGAGTTGAGTTGATTGGTAAGCTGCTGAATGAAGTCAGAATTATTCCCTGTGACTATAATGTCATCTACATAGACTATAACATAGATGCAGTTGCTCTTGGACCGAAGAATAAACAGAGATGGATCACATTTGCTAGAAATAAAACCAAGAGCATGAAGAGATGCTGCAAATTTTTCAAACCAGGCCCTTGGGGCCTGTTTTAAGCCATAAAGAGCCTTGTGGAGTTTACAAACCAGAGATTTGTCAGAAACTTCAAAGCCTGGCGGTTGAGACATGTATACTTCTTCAATGAGCTCTCCATTAAGGAAGGCATTATTGACATCAAGCTGCTTAAGGGGCCAGCCATGAGACAAAGCCAAAGTGAGGATGATTCTGACAGTAATGGGCTTCACAACCAGTGAAAAAGTCTCATTGTAATCAAATCCAAGCTGTTGATGAAAGCCTTTGGCAACAAGCCTAGCTTTATACTTATTGATTGTGCCATCCGGATTCTCTTTGATTCAAAAAATCCACTTGCAACCAATGGGCTTTCGAGTAGCTGGTAGGGAAACTAATTGCCAAGTTCCATTAGCAATGAGTGCATCAAACTCTTGCTGCATTGCTTGAGCCCATTTGGGATCAGCCAAGGCTTGTTTAGTGCTTGTTGGTTCAGTGTTGAGGGTGAGAATAACAGGGGCAGGACCTTTGGAACGGGTAACAATGCTGTGTGGAGGGGAACAAGGACCTAGTGGTGCTGAAGGTAGATACTCAGAACCAGAGGATGGTGGTGAGGAGGATGAGGAAGAGAAGGGAGCATGTTGTGACTGACCAGTGGGTGGTGTGTGTGTGCAGGAAGTATTTTGAGAATTTGGAGGAGTGGAGGAATGAGAAAGAGACTGAGTTGCCAAGGGTGATGAGTAAGATGAAGACTGGACAGAACGATTATGAGAAGATGATGGAGAATCTTGATGTGGTAAAGTTTGAATCTCAATTGGAGATGTATCAGGAGCACTTGAACTTGTAGAGTTAGGACTGGAAGAGGAATTGTGAGTGTTATTGGTGAAGGAACTATGACTGGAGGCAGAAGCAGAAGCAATAGGAGAAGGTACAACAGGACTAGATTGTGGTGAGGACCAAGGAATAATAGTGCTAGAGTAAAAGGAGGTGGTAGATGGAGTTAAAGGTGTTGTATGGAAAATAGTGGAATATGGAAAATGAAATTCATTAAAGATGACATCTTTAGAGATGTAGATTTTGCCATCAGAACTAAGGCACTTATAACCTTTGTGGCTGGGTGAATAACCCAAGAAAACACACTCTTTTGACCTGAAATTTAATTTGTGTCTATTATATGGTCTGAGTAAAGGGAAGCAAGCGCATCCAAAGATGCGCAGGAAGCTATAGTTAGGTTGAGTTTTGTAAAGTTCTATATAAGGAACTTTGAAATTTAAAGAAGAGGTAGGAAGCCTATTAATGAGGTAGACAACAGTTACAAAGGCATGATCCCAATATTTTAAAGGAAGAGTGGCATGAGCTAAGAGAGTTAAGCCCATGTCAACTATGTGCCTATGTTTGCGCTCAACCAAACCATTTTGATGGTGAGTATGAGGGCAAATTAAACGATGAATAACCCCTAATTCAGAAAGAAACTTGGTGAAGGGTCTAAATTCACCTCCCCAATCGGTTTGAACAGATTTAATGGTGTGTTGAAATTGAGTTTGTACAAAGGAGTGAAACTGCTTGAAAGTATTTAAGGCTTCTGACTTTTTCTTGAGAGGATATATCCAAGTGAACCTTGTGGTGACATCAACAAATGTGATGTAATAGAGAAAGCCCTGTGATGATTGAATTGGGGCTGGTCCCCACAAGTCACTATATATAAGTGTAAAGGGGACTGGATAATCAGTGGATGAAGAAGAGGAAGGTAAACGATGAGATTTTCCCATACAACAAGCAGAACAGAAATCAGATACACTTTTATTATGAAAGGGAATATTACAATGTGTAAGTACATTTTTCACAGCCTCAAAATGAGGATGTCCTAACCTACAATGCCATAGGCTATATGAAGAAGTGCTCCTTGATACATCAGAATTGAGATTGTAACTATTACATGGACTATTATCTGATACAGAATGACAAGAGGACAGTTGTGTATTACAAGACTTGGACAAAGAATTGCAAATAGGAGACTTGAACAGAGGGGTTGAAGCATGTGCTCGAATTCCTTGGAACTTATAGAGACCATCTTGACCAAGAGATCCTTCAAGCAAGACCTCCTGGGTCTCCTGTGATTTAACAAAACAGTGAGTGGGATGAAATTCAAAAAATACATGATTATCCTTGGCAAACTGACTGACACTGATAAGGTTCTTTGTAATTTTGGGAACAAGAAAGAGATTATGTAGGTGTAAGAGGGTGTTTGGATTAAAGGGTGAAGGAAATGTAGTTGAACCAACAGAGTTAATAGACAAACCTTGGCCGTTACCAACAAAGACTTGATCAGGTCCATTATACTGTTGATATTGCAACAAGTTGGCAGGTTCTGAAGTAACATGATGTGATGCTCCCGAATCAGGATACCAATCAAGAGCTACCTGGCCATTGGTGGAAGTGGAAAGTGCTCGTGGTGCTCCAGATTGTGGTGAGAAGCCAGGATAATGAGGTGTTGTATGAGAAGATGATGGTGCTGCTGAGTTCATGAATTGAGAACCAGAAGCAGGAGTGAAGGAATTCCAGTTGTGATGAGCTGGAATCTGAGAGAGAGTGAGATTTGTTGTCGCCGAAAAGTTCGCCGGAAAATTCGGGTGTGGTACTGTGGTGCTCGGAAACCTGGTTTGAGTTTGCTGTGGAGGTGTGAAGGTGGAATTGTATCTCCACCAACAATTAGCTGCTTCGTGACCTGGTTTCCGGCAAAGTTGGCAAGAAACGGTGAACCTGCCACCACCTCTGCCACCACGATACCGGCCACGACCACCACGCCAACTACCGCGTGATGGTGGAAAGTATCCTCCTGCGTTTATTCCTTGACCAAAGGATCCTTGTTGCAGTGTTTCAGGTGGTCTGTGATTCCCCTGTTCTTGAACACGTGAAACAGGGGCTAACAGAGGTGCACTGTGAGCAACATTGACTGAGCTGAGACTTAGAGAGCTTGAGTTGAACTTTGCAAGCATAGCTTCTTGAGCTAGAAGCTGTGTTTCGAGATCATCAAACGTGCTAGATTCCCTTCCTCTGAAGTAGGTGATGAACGGACCATAGTCCTCAGGCAAGCCTTCGAGTACAGTACGTACAAGTTCACGTTCAGAGAGTGGTTCTCCTATGGCCAGTAAGACATCACCAAGAGCCTTGACACGTGCGATATACTCTTCAATATTTTTGTCATCTTTCTTGATATTATGTAACTCAGAACTGACTTGATTAGCTTTTGCTTTGGTTACAGACTCGAAATACCTGCGGATCTTGTCCCAGGCTTGATGAGATTGACGTACACCAAGGATCTTGTTGATGATTTCTTCAGATAGCGTAGATTGCAACCATGTGAGAAGCATCTTGTCCGTTTTCTCCCATTCGATGAACTCTGGATTTACTTTTTCAACTACTCTGTCTTCTTCTGACAGAAACTTCACAGGAATTCTTGGATTAACCAAGAAACGTTCAAGTTGATGTGCTATAATAGGAGGTTCAACGATTTGCTTCCAAAGGAGAAAGTTTTTGCTTGATAGCTTTACTGACATTTGAGTGTTGAAGAGTATGGGTGATTTGGAGTCTCCCGAAGGATTTTGTGTAGCTGAAGAACTATTATTACTAGAGCTTTGTGTAGCGGAAGCCATGGATGAGAGCAAGAAACGGATCAGGGCCCCAAGATTGGAGCTCTGATACCATAAACGAAAGAATGTTAAAGAAGAGAGAAAGAGAGAGAAAGAGAAACTGAATATTATTGATCTTCAAAGTGAAGAGAACGTACAATGAGGTCACTATATATAGACCTTCAAATTAAGCCTAATATATTGAGCTAGGTTGTTATGAGCTATCTAACTAACTCCTTAAAATCAGGAGCTGCCTAACAACTATCTAACTAATCAATACAAGGGTGTGATCAGCTACTAAGCTGATGCACAGTAAGCATAAAACAGAAAGCTATAGTAAGCTAGCTATTATCTAATATAGGAGACCCAAAAAATAAAAATTGAAATTGAGGTGCCGTGCATCATAGCCATGGAGGATTCATTGTTGGCATGACTCATCGGTGAGATAGGAGAGAAACCACTATCAACAATATTCACAATGGGAGGCTGGTGTAAATCACAGCCAATTCATTACTGATTCATCATTATATTACTTATTGTAAGAAAGAGTCACCAGATTTATTGTTAGTGCGAAGAGAGAATAATATGAGTAGGTCTAAGCAAATACGGCTGCTACAATATCTACTACAAAGAGCAGGGGCTATAAACATTTATGGAACAAAGGTCAGGGCCAAATGGGGGTGTGGTGAGATTGGCTTGTTGGTATTGAGGTGTGGCGAGGAGAAAAAGACCGTTGTGATGTGGGCATGACAGGTTTGGAAATATTTACCCGTGGAGAGTGGACGCAACTGGTTTACAGCTTGTCGACTGAGACAAGAAGAAAAGAATCATGGAGATAGTGACATTGTTACAATAGAGCTTTTGATTTTAGGAATTCAACTGCATTATAGTGATAGGATAGGTCATGGAGGATGATGCTGATATGATACCATGTTAAAATTATAGGGATTTAGATAAGGAAGGAAGAAAATAGATAATAAAGACAGAGTAATATGAAATTGGTATTGATTTGACATTGCAATGATGTGGTAAAAATTACAAAGATCTAATTTCTATTGATACTGATGTTAGGCTCCAAGTCCTAATAAAATAAGGAAATATATAGAAATAAGAAATCTGTTCTTAAGAGATAATATAAGATACTCTAAATTATTCGAGGATACAATCAAGATATTATGAGATATATTTCATATACTCAACAAAGTTTTTTCCTACGTTGTCATTAGCGGCTCGTAGCGCCGCTAAACTGCTACCGTAGCGGGTAGCGGTGGTCGGCCGCTACAAATTGCGACGCTACGTGACATTGGCCGTAGCGGAAGGTAGCCCCGCGTAGCGTAGCAGCAATACCGCTACCTGCTACACCCGCTACTCCACTCCCATGTTAGAATTTGATGGAGAATCCGGAGATGATGATGATTTTCTTTATTAGTTCACTTCTTGTACTTGACTATTTGACAATTTTATTGTTCATTTGTGTTTAATTTTGGATCCTTCCTTTATGTTCTTTGTATTTGACATTGATTGTGGAATTATGTGTTTGATTTTGTGTGACTTCTTATGTTTGAGCATTAATACTAAAAGTGGTATTGCCTCGTTTCTTGACTGTTAGTATAATATATGTGGAATTAATACTTCACCGTAGCGGCAATACCGCTACCCGCTACACCGCTATACCATTTTCGGGGTCGGCCGCTAACTGCTATCGACAACTATGGTTTTTTCTCCATATCATATATATCTACCAGGAAATGAAAATAGAGGTGTTTCCTGATTTACAGTTTGTTTGGATGGTGAACGTGGGATATCCTATTTTTCTCTAACTTAATATAATTGCTTATGAGGACAAAGTAAAAGTATTCAAGTATATTTTCTTCATTTAGGGTCTCACTATGATTATGTATATTGGGTTTAGAAGTATGCTGTTTTTTCAGGTTTGACTCCAGCTCTATTTTTATATATATTATATCAAATTAATTACGTTATTTAATTTGAAGGTGTGACTATTTTGAATGTGAAGTTGCGTTGCTTTTTTAATAAAGAATGCACTTATATGCTTTGCAGTTTTGGATATTTATGAAATATTAAAGCAGTGCAATCAAGCATTTTGGTTCCTTTTTATAATGTTCATTATAGAGGAATAGTTCTTTCCTAGATTTTGGCTATGCTGGCTACTACCTGATTATTGCTCTAATGTCCAATACCTACATGTTCTGGCATCTATAGGTTACAGGCCATTTGTGGAGGCATGCATCGAAGCAGATGAAAAGGGAGAAGCTATTAAATATATCCCAAAACTTGCTGATCCTCGAGAAAAAGCTGAGGTATTTTAAGCTTGTCTCTAATAGATGTAATTCTTTGCTTTCCAGCTAAATGTATCCATACAAGTGACACTCATTGTTAACTCGGTAGAATTAAAGGATTGAAATGTTATGATAACTAATCTCAGAATAGTCAGTTTCCAATTTCATTCTTCATTACTGTTTCTCCATGGTTTAGATTGAACAAATTTCCTCCTTTCGTAATAATCAAGTCTCCACAAAGTGAAGCCTGCAATGTGTGCTGAAATTGAGCCAAATTTTTGCAGAAACCACAGCTCAATAAATAATAAATGCTGGTAAAGAAGAGAAATAATCAACATATATAGTAAACGAAGCTACCCAAGGATATAAATCTTGTTATTACTGACTATGTTCCTTCCCTGCCTCTGATCATAATTATCATAGTCCTTTTTGTCCTACTTTTATTATTATTTTTGTTGTGATGCAGGGATGAATTGAGGGTTAAACAATTTGTCATTTATTTATTTTTTATTAATATTATGATTATTATTTTTTTGGGGTTTTTGTTTTATTTTTTTTGGGGGGTGGGGGCAAAGGAGGGCGATATTTGCTATTAATAGAATTTTTTAATTACAATAGGAGGAAATGACAACTAGGCAGAGGATAAGGTATCCTCCAAAATAGAAAATTAAAGATACAATACAACAGGGGAAGAGACTGAAAAAAGCAAAGGCTACCCGGTGTATATGTATCAGAAATAACAACTCCCTTGAAATAGAAGTAATAAACAAAGTCCTATCCCCTTACAAGTTTGGGGGCAAGGAGACACCCTTAAAGATGCAAGCCTTGCGTTCCACATAATTGCCAATAAGGATTGCCTAAAGTGTACATTGCTACCGAATTGTAGGACTATTTTCAGCTTCTTGCCATGGTAGTGAGACTTTAGCTCAAATTAGAGCTTTGCCTACAATACAACAGAATTCTTCTTCTTTTTAGTATATTTTTTCCCAGTGTAATGTGCTTATTGCAGCTTTACACAACTTTCTCTTATCTTGGGCAGTCATATGCTCGAATTGGGATGGCCAAGGAAGCTGCCGATGCTGCTTCACAGGCAAAAGATGGTGGTAGTTTGAAATGGACTTTTGCTCAAAATGCATCAGCTTCAACAATATTTGATACTCTTCGAGATCGGTTGTCTTTCCAAGGTGCTTAGTGATTTTCTTTCCTGGGTTTTCTGCCCCCTTATACTATTTCCCTACTTATTATTGACTTATGTTTGAATATTTATTGTGTATATTATCTTAAAAATGTAATCTTATCTGCTAATGTCGAGGTAAATGTGCTCAAATGCTGTCTTTTTTCCCCTTCTTTTAGATGTTACAAACAAGAGGCCGTTCACTTTTGTGTGTGTTTTATATTGCTTGATTTATCGTCACTGTCAGTGTACCTGTATCATACAATGTGAATGAATAATGACCACAGCTAAGCTTGTTTATTGTATTGACCATTGCTTTGTTCTTATTTCATGCATATTGTTGGTCCTAATAATGAACACTGATACAGAAAATATAACTATGTTCTAGTTTGCCAAACGTAGTAGCAGAAAGTCCTTTTTTGGATGTAATCTTCAAACAACTCTTCATGTTTGGATGGAAGGAAGTTCTTGACCTGTTGTGTATCTCAAGCTAGACCCTTTTTTTTTATAATGTCGCTCCAAATTTGGGTAGTGGGAGGAGTTTGAGCATTTTTATTTTTATTGATTTATTTATTTTATTTTCCCTTTCCTCCCATCTAACATTCCAACAATTGAGAGGTAGTTTCCCCTCTTTACATATTGAATGAGAGCCAATTTTTTTAATTTTGCTGCAACAAAAATAAAATAAAATAATGACACTGTGCTTGTTGAAGCCGATTGAATATGCAGGATATTTCATCGTTCTATCCTTGAAATTATATACATTTCTTAATTAATGGTTATGCTGCTCGTTAATTTCAATCCTCCTAGAGGACGTTTATGCATAAAGACAAGATACTTGAATAAAATATAATTGACACGCGAAAATGGTCCCTCAAACCTTTCAAAAAAATAATCATATATTAGCACAAACTACTTTAATGAAATATAATTGACGAAGATGTCAATTTATTTAGTATATTCGTTAAATTTTAGAATCCAAATTGTGGTTTGCATTTCTGTAGTGATTCGAGGGTTGTGGAACGCTGAATCTGAGAGATGTTTTATAATATCAATGTCAAACCTGTCAATGACTTCTCAATTACATTACCAGGTTCAATGTATGTAAGAGTTTTTGAGATTTCGATGCGCACTTGGGCTGCGTTCCTTACCTTTCCTTTGTAGTCAACTATTGCAATTTTTTTTCAACGTTGTTATTGTTTTGGAGGAAGGATATTCTTACTATCAAAATCTTCTATTACCAACTTACTAACATCTAATCACCATTGAATCAAACAGAGAAAATGCTAAAAAAAATTATAGAAAGAAAAAATATTGATCCAATGGTGATTAGATAGGTAGTGAGTTGGTAGTAGAAGATTTTGGTAGTAAGAATATCTCTTCTCATTGTTTTGTTCATAAACATCATCATTTCTGTAAAAGCTCAGCTTCAATGAGGCATCAATTTGCGTCAGTTTCAGAAGTATCGAAGATTTTATTAGGATTAAGGTTGGGGATAAGTTGCTTAATAGGAGAATGATGGATTATGTTGTTTCATAAAAATATTTCCAACTAGGGTCGTTTAAGAAATTTAACCTTGTAATAAACTGATTTAACCATTACTTTACTTATCATTAATAAACATTTTTTTCTTTCAGGTTAGTAGTTTACCAAAAGTATTAGTTTAAATTTCTCACATGACATATGTGCCAACTCTTTTGGTCATTTTTTAACATGACCTTGTCTTAGCTGCATGGCTTGACAGATTTGGCGGATATAAGCCATAAATCGTTTCGCTTTCTACATATTATAATTTTGGTTTTACTCTCTCATGTTGTGAGACAAATTAAATGGGGCCCACTAATTTTTTAAAAAGGAAAAAAGAAAAAAAAGAGCGACACATCTTTTTATGTGAGTGTAAAATGAGAGAGAAGTCTTATATAACATAAGAGTATAATTTCCATCATAATTTTATGGCTTCTGAATCATTAGTTAGGAGGAGTATTCAATAATTCATTTTAAGTCGACTTAAAACAATGGGCCTCAAAACAAATATTTTGGTTTTCAAAGCTTAGATGGTGCAAAATTGATTAAAGACAATTAATATATCAAAGTTTTTGAATTACATATTTATCGTCTCAAAATACCTATCCTTTGCCAAGTTCATACTATGAGAGTTATTACAGCACTTGATTCTTTATTTTTGTTCCGCAATACTTCTAACTAGTTATCAAACACTTATTGGTTGTTAATTCTCACTTTAATGTATGTTTAAAGTCCAGTAAAATATTACAATTTTTTTTCACAAAAAAAAATATATATATTACAATTTTTTCCGGTGACACCATTAAATTATGGGGATGGATATTTTTTTACAAATTACACTATGTTCTCCTGGGAGAACATAGTGTAACCAGTATTCTCCCGGGAGAACATAGTATAGTTTGTAAACAAAAAAGTTTGTAAATATAACCTGCCACTTAAAATATTACTACCAACTATATTTCAAAAACAACTCTTAAAATACCGGTTATTTATTTTTATTTTAAAAAAGGCATGGTTACCGGAGTAATTAACTACATATAATTCAGCAAGCTCATCAATGCTCTTTTTCTATCAAGGAACCATTCAATTGAATGTAACCTTTTCTTCTCGATGTATCCTTTTGCAACACAACAAACTTTTATTTACACACTCCAGGTTTTTCTGCGCGATTCACCTTATTTACTTGCCAATGAATTTGAGAGATATAATAGTAACTGCTGCATTATTCAGCTTATCTAAAACAGCATTATATTTCCACAGCATAATACTTCCCACCACGAAACAGCTGATATTATATAATCCCCCCCCCCCCCCCCCCCCCTCCTCTCTCTCTCTCTCTCTCTCTCTCTCTCTTAGAACAGTGATAACAAACATGGAGGACTCCTTAACCTTGGACTTAATTTCTACATGTTGATTTGCACTTAATTTCAGACTTTTTTTTTTTTTTTTTTTGCATATTTTACTCGAAAATGAAAATGAGTGTGTGTATATGGGTGTGCATGACAACCTTCCCGGAATGAGTTTTTTTTTTAATTTATGTTCCCGGGAACAAAAACGGATGAGAATTGCGTTTGATAAAATTGGTTTATTTTTCTGTTCCCGGGATGAACCGTTTTTTTTTTTTTTTTATGCTGGGGAACAACAAAAAGAATCAAAAAATTTCTGTTTTTCTAATTCTGGGCACAAAAAGAGAATCAGTTTTCCTCTCACACTCTCACGACTTCCTTCCCGCTCACACACCAACACCGAACCGTCACTGGCCTTCAACCACATATCACCGGACCACCACCCTTCCCTTCACCACAGTTCTTACATAACCTGCGATCAGGATTTGATGAAATTTTGGGATTTTTGAAATTGGGGTTAGGGCTCTTCAAATAGTTCTTCTCTTGGAGGCGGACCTTCCTTGATCACAGGGTGATTCACAAACTCTTGAATCCTTTTATAGAGTTTGGGAAATTTCTCAATGGTAAACAATTCCAAACCTGCAATTTCTTGTAATATAGCAACCCAATGAAATTTGCAGCAATATGTACCAATCCTATGGTCTCTCCTCCAAAGAAATTATTGTTTTGTGATTCATCTTACAAGGAGTATGCGCATTTTGTCCCTGATTTAGATATGGAGAAGATTGCTAATGTGCAGAGCACTAGCCTCCATCCCTTGGTTCCTTTCTTTCATACGCACGCAGCGCACTATCCTCCATCCCCTTTAGACAATTTTTTTAAATATGAAATTTGGCCTTTCGGTTAAAATCTGTCATTTGGTATTTTATATAACTGATGAAATCTATAAACAAAAGTAAAGAAATAGATTTGTATTGTGTTAATTCTAATCCTCATAATGAAAAAAAAAATTTGTGTTAACAAATGTAATTCTGATTCTCGGAATAAAAATAAAATATGTTAACAAACATAATTCTGATTCTCAGAACTCTTCCAAGGCACAGAAATAGAAAAGAATCATTTTTTTCAGAAACAGTGCCAGGAATTAGAATGGTTGTCATGCGCAGCCTATGTGTTAAGCCCGAAATATTATTAAACTGGAACTGGGCTTCATTTATGAAGGCTTAATAAAAAGTGGTCCTAGATCGGCACAAATAAGATGGGCCTCATTTAGAGGTGTGAGTCCATCTTGGCCCAATGGGTGCCTAACCCTAGCTACTGTTTCTCTGTCTTCTACGGTGAAAGCGGGCTGGGTTGGATCGAGCTTTTTCTTGAAAAGCCAAAGTCTATGTAAAGAAATTTCAATTTGACCTGACCCGATAGCATAGTACGAATATAACTGTTTGTATGGCCTTACCCATTTATAAAAAAACAAATGGTCTGACATGGTCCGTTAGCCTGTTAATTTTTAATTTCCAAGCAGAATATGAATCAACTTCATAAAATACTCAAATTCTGTTGTTAAAACAAAAACAACAATTTCAACGTTCAAACAAAACCATGAATCACAACAACAACTTATCACAATCTGCATTTAAGTCACTTTCAGAAGCAAAATGCGCAAACTAAAAAGTATATATTTCATCAGATCCAACAAATCAATCTATGCTATATCAATTAAAATAACTGCATGAGTCCAACAAATGCATCATGATGCTTGTAGTAGCCAAAAACTTCTTATCATCTTCTCTTCCGTGTAAATACAATTCCAAGGTTATATAAGTTGGCAAACAATTTGTAAATGTAGAAAACAAAAAACAAATATTAAAAAATAGAAACAAAAAAAAAGATTAAAAATAAAAAACCTTTTTATACCTTTTTCTTTTTTCTTTTTAGACATGCTTTTTACATAGTCAATCTCTACCATATGTTAAAACTTGGATGGTGTCTTTAGCCAAGTAAGAACGATATGCATCAATAACTCTTCCTCCATCAATAAATGTTAATTCTGATGCTAATGTAGAGATTGATACAGATCTTATGTCACTCTTAAAGGTAATATTGATGGGAGATCGAACCTAGATCCTTTCACACCTACTCATCTCACATGTACCAACTGAACTATCATCATTATGTCACTCCCAAAGGTAATATTATTTCTATACCATCTCACAATTTTAAATTAAGTATTAAAATATTAAATGAGTGATTAAGTGAAGAATTAGTGAAAATCCTAAAGATTAGGCCAAAATACAAAGAAAGGGAAAAACGGTAATTAGCCATGCACACAACCCTAGGAAGATAAAAATTGAGTAGAAGGTCTCAGATGATAAAAATAACACTGAAAATGGATTCAGAACGAAAAATTGAGTGGATAGGCAAGTTTCAGAAAAATCAGTGAATAGTGTTTTTCGCGGGTAAAAATACCGCGGTACGATTGCACCGTAAAACGTGCCATTTGAGTTTTGAGCTCTAGGTTTCAAATATGGATTATAAATGGTTTATAGAGTTAGGAAATATGATTTTTGATAAATTTTGATAGAATTAAGTCAGTTTGGGGAAGCGTACCAATAGCGCGCGCAATAGCTTAAAACAGTGTTTTTTCCGAATGACTGGAAAACTACGGATTCATCTGATCAAGTATAATTAAAGGACATTAGTTAATGTTAAAAATTGGAGTTTCTAAATAAGTTTTGAATTTTTGGACGTTTAGTGAAAGTCGGATGAATTTTAAATCGCGTGGGACCCACCCACTTAAGTTTCACTTAAGCCACCTCACCACCCTTCACTATTCATCATCACCTCCCTTTCTCCTCTCTCTCTCTCTCTCCTTGCGCGCAGATCTGCCTTCCTCTCCCTCATCTATGCAATTTTTTTTCTTCGTAACTCAACCATTTCTCAACCAAATTCAACAAAGTTTGTCTTGAATCTTGATGGAAAACACCTCCTAAACACATTGGTACCACTTTCAAGCCTTGAAATCGCGTGTGTGAGGAGATCTGCCCCATTTACAGCCGCGGTTTTGGTGAAGGATCTTGTGTTCTTGGAGCTTCTAAGTGCTCCAATGGTAGAGTATTGTTAGGAGGAGCCTTATACCTACCATTTGGGTGAGTATTCTTTCATTTTAATTGGTTGAATGTGGTGATTTGAATTTAAGGCATAAAATTTGCATGTATGATGTGTGATGTTAGAGAGCTCAATTGGAAAATGTGTATTAGAGGATAATGTCTTAGAATGATGCATTAAAGCTAGAAATGCAATAAAAATTATGTTGATTTTTAACTTAGTGAAAATTTGAGGTGTTATGACTTTGAGTTTTGAAAATGTGTTGGGAGTGTATTGGTGAGTGGTTGTACAATTGTATGATGATATAATAGGATGATATGAGGTGTGGAGTGGTTAACATTGATGGAAATTCCTTGGATGTGAATTAGTGAGCAAATCGGCCTTTAGGCAAAAAGAGGTGAAATGATGTTGTGTAAATTGCTTGTATGATGTTTCATGCTTTAAATGGTAATTAGACGGGTTGTGTTATGATTGTAAAGTGGAAGAATCAATGAAAAATAATGAGTGGTGTCATTTGGCATAAAAGAGCCTAGAGGGAAAGATTTAGCAAACGATGCGTAAAAGACGTAAAACGGAGAAACGACGATTGAATTAGCCTTTTGGCAACCTATGGAAGTATAACAAAATGAGAAAGAAAATTTAGAAAAATAAATCTCTAAATTGCAATATGATGGCCGAACCTACAAGGGTGAAGGGAGTGATTTTGACATTCTCCGCATTTTAATAGAATTGACGTGTATTGATGATGGTACATGATTATGTAGGTTGTCGTACGTCGACTTGAACCCCGAATAGTGAATCAGTGGATTTCCCTTGGTCCTGGACCAAGTGGATTGAGGTAAGTTATTGAACCAATGCATGTTAATTGTAAATTGCATGTATTGTGTGAGTTGTAAGTGACTGGGAATGTCCTATGTGTAGGCATTCAGTGGTGTACCAATTGTGACGAGTAAGCTGCAGCGGAGCTTGTGGAAATAAATATAAGGTAACCTCTTGGTACTGGGGCTTGTTCCCCTTGTGTGTTCCACCACACCCGTTGAGGGAGATGGTAGGAAGTGTGTATGAGTAGTGTAGAACAACATAAGCATGCATGTTGCATTTATGAGGGTACTTATGTACCGGATCACTGGCCAGTAGATAGTTAGCCTTCGGGCAAGTTCCGGACTTCCACTGGATAGGTCTCCGAGAAGGAGTTCCAGTTGACCCAGGGTCATGGTGTGTAATCCGGATAGGAGCACACTAGGAAGTCTTGGGTGTATGTGGATGGTAGGGGTACCTTGGTTGTGGTTCTAGGAACACACCTTGGATGATACCCGTAGGCTTATATGCCGAGGACGTTGTGTGGTATGGTAGCTACCAGCCCGCTTCGTCGTAGTTTGTATTCTTATATTCCCCCTTTTCTCTAAATCCCTTGCTTTATCCCGTTTTAAGTGATGTTGTTTTACAGTATTTATATGCATCGAAGTGAACCATTGGGCAGAGTTTTCTCCAGAACCTCTGGGTTACTGAGATATATTCGTATATCTCACCCCGTCTCGGGGACTTTATTTCAGGAGGTAGCAGTGGCACAGGAGTGGCGGGCAAGAGGCCCATAGGATGAGTCATGGAACATCATCATAGTAGCTATATTTTTAAGTTCATGTTAAAGTTGTAAATTAAAGTATGAGTTTGTAAGTTTAATTTAAAGTTTGAAGTTATAAGTTGTAACATGCAAGTTAAATGTTGTAATTATACAAAGGATGCATGATGTATTGTGATGGAAGGGCTTTAGGCCTATTTTAAGTTTATGATTATTTGTATGATGAAAATATGCATGAAATTGAAGTTGGTGATTGAAACCATTTAAGGATTTAAAGTAAGTTATATTCTAATAAATATGAACTGTGTTGGGTTGTAAGTACCCCAAGGCATTGTTGGTCCTTGTGTGTGCCACCCAATGATTTATAATGAGTATTAGGTATATTTGAGGTCACATAACTACTAGTGCAAATTGGGAATTTTTGCAAAAACAAAGGAAACTCTGGCGAATTTTCTGTAGAATTGGCAGATTTTAGGTGAACTTCGTGAGAGCATATCTCCCTCCATAGAGGTCCAATAGGGACGTGCCATATGCCATTTTGAAGCATGTGATGTCCCCTACATTGTATAAAATTCTTGGAATTTTTGGAGAGGTACGCAGCCCTGTACAGGCCAGGGAAGTTGCTGCCCTATTTTGGCCCTATACTTGGGGGCTGTTTTGGGTCATTTTGGGAAATTGATTCCCTCTTCGTTTCTTAGTCAAATTAAGGGTATGATATATCAAATCGAAGATTGAGGTGTCTAGTTTATGGTATAAAAATTTGAGAGCAAATGGAAGAGTGGTTTAGGTGCAGAAATTCAAGGAGTGAGGGACGTTTGGAGCTGTTTCGGGGTTGGTTGGCAATTTTGCTTGTCCAACTTCAAACGGCGATAACTGGAGCAAACGAGCTCGGAACCAAGCATGTGATATCTTGCTAGAAAGGTAATTAAGTAATAAAAAAAGATAGCAAGGTATGAGGGACTGAATTTTTACTGTGCGTCCGCAGTAATTTAGAGACCGAACCTTGTTCGGATGTGTGGAAAACGCAAAAGTGTGAAATTGGCTAAGTGGGTTTATGGGAACCCCTTAGTGTCTTATTATAATTAAAGAAAACTATTAATATAGTATAGAGAAGTATTCCGCAAGAGTTTACAGTTACGGTCACAGCTTTTAATTATTACGCTTTTTATGTTTTCAACTGCTCGCGTAATAATCGGAAAAAGTTTATTCGCATTTTTATAAATGAATTGCTGTGATTGTAACTGCACTTAATATCACAATTAATGTTAACAATACCGGTGTACAACGGGCTGTTACATTTTATGGTGTCAGAGCAGTTTTGTTAGGGAACTCTGATAATATATATAGATGTGTTATGTGCTGCATAGTTGTATGTAGATTCTTATCGATTACTGCGTATGTGATTCCTTAGTGTGGGTCTGATCAGCCCATTCCTTTGTGTTACATGTGTGGTCATCGTAAGAAGCCTGCGTAGTAACCTTGGAGCTCCGAATGTGAGTCTTTAGCCTGATGTTGTGGCTGTAGTGTTAACTGCTCCATGGACAAGGGATGGCAGTAAGTAAAGTACGAATATTAGAAGACTTAAGGAAAACAAACTTAAATATTGTATTTGACTTTTGATGAAAGTCAAAAGAAAATTTTATTATAAGCAAAAGTTGTGTACAAATTTATGATATGTACAGTATGAGCATAGACGAACTTTGTAGTACTGTGAATTATAAACATATAATTGAGATAAGCTTATGAGATTGGTGAAATTCCAAGTATATGTGTACTATAGTAAGACAATTATGTACAAGTAGACTTAGTGAATAGACTTCATCAATGTGAGAGAGTTAGAACCTGAGGAATTGTTGAGAAATGAGAACAGATATGCGTATGTATGAGTTAAATACGATATGTTTGATTAGCAGTTATCACACCAGGACAGATGGTGTACACTTGAATGAATTGGGATGGTTAATGTAGAGAAGCAAGTGGAATATTTGATGTATAATCCTAAAGGGTTTGACCACTTGAAATTATTATGTTAGTGAAGTGTTAATTTGAAGAGTTATTGAAATACGAGATTGAAATCCATAAAGAGATAGTGTTGACTAAACATAGGTGGGGTGAACTAATTATGTGTTATATGTATAAGGAAAAGTGAAGGAATCGCCATGGATGGCATAAAATAAATGTATAATGAAGACACTATTGTAGTTAATGGATGTCAACTCAAATTGGCAGACGTGTCAGTGATAAATGAATAGGACAGTTGAGATGTACAGTCATGTGTAAGATAGTAATGAGAATTGTAAAGAAATTATGATCTTGTGGTATATATATAAATACTACTAACAGTAGTGCGCTTGTGAAAACATTGGTATTTGATATGGAGTGATAGACGGAGTAGAGGTATTTTCAAGGTAAAGGGATATTCTACAACCACCAAGGGTGGAAGTGATCAGGAAAATTGATGAGTTGCTCTACAGTATTGAGCGTATGTTATGTGAGCCGTAGCATGCAATGGATTAGAACGATGGCATGATTTTGTGGGTTATTGTTGTATAACAATAAGGTGAGATGATATTATTAGAGAATGAGCTAATGTACAACCTAATGTGAAACCATGTGGTTAGTGTGTGAACTAAGTTGCAATAAAGTGAGAAATTAAGTGGTTAGCGAAAGAATTGATGTATAAAATATGCATAGAGTATGAAATTATGTGTTTAGCAAAAGAGCTAATGTGTAATGTCAAAATGAAGATGATAAGATTAGTTAATGAGTGGAGGTATAATGGTCAGTGCAAGGACTGACGAGTGGCTTTCAGTGCAAGGACTGAGATAGGATTTTAGTGCAAAGACTAATGTAAAATTTTCAGTGTAAGGACTGAGGTAGAATTTCGATGCGGCGACTAATGTGGATTTCAGTGCAAGGATTGAAGTAAAGTTAGTTTTATGTTATTGGACAGATATGATTAGAAGATCCCTGTGTGATGAGAAATATGATACTTATCTTAAGAGATGTGAGAGGTGTACAGAACTTTTAGAAAAGTGTAGGATTCATGGAGTAGAAATTATGTTATAAATTATGCCAAGTGAGTAGTTAAAGTAAAAGAGTAAACAATCTTTGAGAAGGATAGTCAAGGAAGAAACAGTGCGCCATACTTATATGTGATATGATTAATATACTACTACTATGATTATGGGGGCAGCCCATGTGGTAATGCAAAACAGTTTTGCCATTATACACGAATATGATACAGACGCCAAATGGACTGGGTCCATATGTAATCTGGTGTGTACTGGGTACACGTTGGCCATCATCTACAGGTGTATTATGAATATAAATCCCTCTGTGCACTGGGTGCAAGTTGTAAGATGTGATAGTATGGGTAACTCCGTGCGGATTATGTTCCCGGAGACTATGATTAGCTTATACAAGTAATATGAGACGAGCAAGTGTTCCGCATTGGTGTAACTGTTAGTGTAGTAGAGATATGTGATGCAGATGCACAAAGAAGAAACATATGGGGGATGCTCCTAGAATAGGGACAGCTAGCGGTAAGATATTATTACGGCATGGATCGTATGGGTGGATTCTCTGATCGATGGGTCATTACATCTGGGGCCCTTAGGACAACAAGAGCTCGAGGGGTTAAACCTGTGAATGTTGTTACCCACTGTATTGAGAGAGTTTTTTCATGTGATTAACGCAAAAATGTGAGGTCAGGTAATTGTAAATGGACAATAGTATGTCAGATTTGGATATAAGAGGTGAGGCATAGTGTGTAAGAATTTCGAAGTGTGATAATGAAGCACTATTGTGGGTGTAAAGTAAGTTTGATGAAATCATTTCGGCTCCAAGTGAGGTAGTAAGTTAGTTGGAATTCTCGCCTTATGATGAAATAGATAATAGCGTGATTGATGTTGACAGATTGAGTGAGTGCCCTTCTAGGAAGGCTGGTGATGATCAAGAGTTCGACTTAAAACGGGGGCTTATTAGCCTTAATGAAAGGTCAATTGTAATGGAGTCAAGTACGAATGTGTAATGATAGTTGGAAACTGGAATTGAAATTGGTTACCTAAAAGTGGATAGCTTGGCTTTACCGATAGAGTGGATTGAGGAGTGTTATATAATTGCATATGCCACTTATGGTGGAAAGTGTGTGGAGAATGTACAATGTTGATGTTGTTTTGGCTAGGTACTAATGACGTATGGTCGAGTGCTTGTGGTAGCTTTGAATATTCCGAGAGACTGGTATACCAACCGATGGTGAATTGTAGAAGTAGTGGCAATGATGGAATTGATTTTAAGTGACTTGATAATTAAGTTTCAAGGATTCCTAGCGGATAGGACTTGTATATGAAAGATATGGCATTTGGAATAGTCCATCAGTTAATAGTGAAGTAGGTCGGAAATTGATTCGTTCCAAAGTGTTTGGTGGAAGTTAGTAAAGCTGTAAGGTAATAGTGTTTCGAGTTTGACCTCCAGGATTAAGTGACGATGATTACGAGAAAGTGGTATAAATAAGTGGAACACATGGTTAAGTTGCAACATCGGAGTGGAATGAAAGTTGAAAATAGTTAGTGGGTGAAAATATTAAGCATGAGTCCTCGATATGGAGGTCATTGATGAGTGTTGTGTTTAGACTGTGAGGGGTCTGAGTATAGAATTGAGTTGATTGAGTTGATAAAGCATGAGTATTGTTGGTTTCGTATCTCAAAGAGGAAGATATAGTTGTGAGTACCTAAGAAGAGGTGAAGACACGTGACAAGGAAAAGTAAAGTATATGAGTATAGAATTTAGTGTGAGTCGGAATTATAGGATACGAAAAAGTGCCTTCGAAACTAGAAAGTGGTGCTTAGGTGAAAGCCAAGAAAACAACGAGATGGTAAGGCTAGTAACATCAGTGAAAAACATTAGTACAAAAGAGATGGGTGGTATTGATGAAACTATGAGGACAACGAAAAGAGTTAAATACTAAAGAAAGTGTGAAGATACATGAGAACGGTTAGAGCTTAGTATGGAAACGACTGGAGACTTTTGGGAACGACATTGGGTCAGAAAAATAGATAAAGATGAGAAGGAGATGAAGTGAGACAAACAAATTGTAATGTGGTCGTCTATTACCTATAAATTGGTGAAAGTGTAACCGTAAGCCATTAAGAGCTTAAAATATTGCGAATTAAAGGTCGTGGCACCATAAGTGACAAGTTGTAAAATGAGTATATTATGAAACTACAGTTAACGAAAAAGCAACAGTGGTTTAAGGAAATAGTGAAAAAAATATAATGAGTTAAGGAGCCAGATCCCCGAAATTATCAAGTTTGTGAAGGACTAAGAAATGATGGATACCACAGAGATGAGGTTCTGCGTGTGACGAATGTAAAATTGTAAAGATGCACGCCTAAGAGGGCTAGTTGAGAGTGGAAAGATGAGATTCTTCGATTACACCCCGTGTTACGGGATCGTTAAGATGTTAGTTTTGTGGACAAAATTCTAAAAGGTGGGGTGAATATAACACCTCCCAATTTTAAATTAAGTATTAAAATATTAAACGAGTGATTAAGTGAAGAATAGTGAAAATCCTAAAGATTAGGACAAAATACAAAGAAAGGGAAAAACGGTAATTAGCCATGCACACAACCCTAGGAAGATAAAGATTGAGTAGAAGGTCTCAGATGATAAAAATAACACTGGAAATGGATTCAGAATGAAAAATTGAGTGGACATGCAAGTTTCAGAAAAATCAGTGAATAATGTTTTTCGCGGGTAAAAATACCGCGGTACGATTGCACCGTAAAACGTGCCAGTTGAGTTTTGAGCTCTAGGCTTCAAATATGGATTATAAATGGTTTATAGAGTTAGGAAATATGATTTTTGATAAATTTTGATGGAATTAAATCACTATGGGGAAGCGTGCCAATAACGCGCGTAATAGCTTAAACAAGTGTTTTCTCCGAATGACAGGAAAACTCCGGATTCATCTGATCAAGTATAATTAAATGACATTAGTTAATGTTAAAAATTGGAGTTTCTAAATAAATTTTGAATTTTTGGACGTTTAGTGAAAGT